>BDJD01002821.1:15576-27664 GCA_002564525.1 Rosa multiflora | reverse complement strand
TTCCTTTTTTCTTTTCCTTTCTTTTCTTTCTCCTTTCTTCTTTTCTTCATCTTTCTTTCTTTTCCCCATTTTTTTCTTTCTTCTCTTCTTCCTCAATGCACTTCCACACATTATCAGAGATGGTTTGATTCCACTCCCTTGATGGTGTTGACTACGGTTGACCCGCGTTGACTTTTTCGTCCTTTTGTCAGAAACTCCAATTTGCTCCAATTTCGCACCATTTTCTCTCGTTTCCGCAAATTCGCTTATTTTCTACAAAGTAAATAAAAATAGATTAATTACATATTAATTGACATGAGGATTAGCTTAATTCTAGTGTTTTAGATATAATTACACGCATATAAATGCGTATAATCACCAGTCACATGTAGTCAGATCCCAATGGTTGTGTAACGCCACCGGAGAAGCTAAGCAATGGCTCATGGTCCTGTAATAGTTTTCTATTCCGATGAAGTTTGTCATAGCAACCGTTGAAGATGACATTTACAGCGGACCAGTTGTCGACAAGGATCCTCCCTTCTGACCATTTACTAAGTATGGCGTCGATCAAGAATGGATCGTCGTGGGGCAGGTGTACTCCGCGCTCCTCCTCCTCTGAGAAGGTGATGGGCTCCCAACCAGGTTTTGGGAGTTTAGCGGACCTCTCGTAGCGGATATTGCACACCTCCTTGAGGTGGTTAGCGCGTGCATAGTGCTTTTTTACCCTATGAGACATGCTGGTGATTGGAGCACCCCCGTCGATGGTGTTGATGCGGCCCATGGGCTCAATGTTGGCGATCACGGGTGGTGGTTGGTGCACCTTGAATTGCTCCAGCTTACCATTTCGGTACAAGGTCTCAATAGCTGTTTTGAAGGCGTTGCAGTTGCTGGTATTGTGTCCGCTGTCCTCATGGTACTTGCACCACTTGCTAGTGTTTTTGGGCTTTCCCACCCTTGGGTATTTTCTTGGTGGTGGCGGCGGAATCTGGTCCTTGCACTGGTCTTATATTTCCTCTTATGAGGCTGTGAGGACCGTAAACACTGCGTACCGCTGGGATGATTCCGTCGATTTATTACGGTTATCCCCATGGGATGAACGGTTGCCCTTATTGTAATGCTGGTCCTTCTGCCGCTTGCTTTGGTAGTTGCCTTGTTGCCACTCTCTCTTCTTATCAGTTGGTGGCGCCGCATAGGTTTTGTTAGCTGTTTCTTGATGGCTGGCGGAGGGTTGGGTTGTCTTTATGGGTGTTGGTGGCGGTTTGGGGGGGGGGGTTTCTTTGTATGTGACGAATTCTGCTTTGCATGGATGACAGCATCGCTCATGATGTAGTCGTAAGCGACATTTGGATAATTGTAATTGAGGTGATAGAGAAATGGCCTCTTGAGTAGTCCCTGCTTGAAAGTCGCCAGCGCCATTATTTTATCGAGATCACGACACTGGGATGCTGCCGCTCGCCACCTGGTGACAAATGCTTTTAATGTTTCCTCCGTCCCCTGCTTGAGGCTGAATAGCTGAGTTGTAGTGTGGTGTCCGGCCGCCAATAGGATGAACCGAGAGAGGAAAGCAACTCAACGCCTAGCTATCCAGCATTTCGCTGAACAAGTGGCAGAGGGTGGCGTCATCGAACCCCTTGTTATTGGTGACTTTTTTGAATGTGTCCATATGGACAAAGGGGTCGGTCCTACCGTTGTAATGTGACATCTTTGGCGTCTTTGCGTGTGTCGGGCGGATCGTATGCAGGATCCTGGCAGTGAATGGTCCTGGCCTGGATGCAAAGAGTGGATTTGGTATTGGCGCTGGGGCCCCTGCCTCTGCCCGGATTAGCTTTTGTTCTAATTGTTGCATCCGCTCTAGTATTAGGGTGGTGGCATCACCAGCGGGCCCCGCCTGGAGGTTCCGTTGGACCAGCTCCGGCCTAGGGGCAGGCGGATTACCTTCAGTTCTGGCCCTAGCAATCAAGCGGTTGGTGTGCGGTTGTGACTCCGCCTCCTGTTCCAACATTAGTCGGGGTGGTGGCGGTGGCCCCATTCCCCGTAGCTCTGCTGGGTTCAGGTACATGCATTTGTATGATTGGTCCTGGTACCAGTCTGCCGGTGTTGGGCTGACTGTTTCTGGTGCTCCGCGATTGTGCGCTTTGCGCTGGGTTGGCGTTTGCCTCCAGCGCCTTCTTCAGCTCGTCAAATCTTGACATTAGCATGGCCACCTGCTTTTGGGCCTCGGCCTTTTCTCTGCGCTCCTGTTCGCGCTCTCTATTTGCTTTGTGAAGGTCCACCAGTGCCAGCTCACACATAGCGGCGAGGTCCTGTACTGGTGGGCGGGTGCCGCTTGGCTGAGCCTCCGCTGTAGCTTAGGTTGGCCGGATCTGAGGTGTAACCTGGGGTTCCACGCTTGGGTTGACCGGTGTGTTGAATAGTGCGCGGTTAACGTTAACCGCTGGTTTAATGTTATCCGCGGGGTTAGTGGGATGGCGGTTGGCGGACTAATCCGCTTGCTCCTCAGCGTTTCCACCGCTACCGTTAGTCATGGTGGTTGTGGTGGGATGGCCTGCTGTTCAAGGGTTCCCACAGACAGCGCCAATGTTAACGTTTAAAGTTTAGCGGTAGCTAAACCTTTGTTAACGCTGGTCCGATGGGCGGACCGATACTTGTGATGTTCTTAGAGCTTCCGCTACTTGTCAAGTAAAATACAAAGGGCGTCAAAGGGAGACCGCGTTGAGCAGTCTTCACTTCTCCGATGCCTAAGTTAGTCAATGTATTTATGATGACAAAGTAACAGTAGGTAAGTATTGAATGCGTAATTAATGAGGAGAGTAGAGAGAACCTTTATAGGTGAGGAGGGAGCTGATCTTCTCCATGTTTTCTATGTGGGACTGATATGCTTCAGACCCCAGCTTCTGGAGCTTCTGATGCTGTCTTGGCGCGGCGCGTCAGCGGTGATCTGGGGGTAAGCCGGGGCTCAGGCGGTAGCCTGCTTGGCTGTGTTCTCGTAGGTCATTCCTTTGGCGGGAGTTGGTACCGCTGGCGGTAGCATGAGCGTGGCTCATTATAGCTAATTATGCTTGCAAATGCCTATGTAAGTACAAGGCATTAATCACTCGTTGAAAAACAACGATCGTGAAAAAATAATCTCGTGAATAGAATAGTTACCTCATTGAAAACCGTTCGGTTTCCCTATGCGCCAATAATCCCTTCTTTTCCGAGATTTAGGGCAACTTTAATCAAGATTTACTGACATCGTTTTGACTCTTTAACCATCCATCTAAGGGTGGAGATGCTTTTCCGAGACTGTCCGTCCAAGGGTGGAGATTTGCATGCCATGTTCCTATATATAGGTGCATTCTGGGGATGGGAACATTCACGCCAAAAACCTTCCTCTGAGTTTCAGATCCTCAACCATCACCATTCTTCAATTCTCATATTCTCTCAACCCATCACCAATGGAACCACAAACCCATCAACCAACCGAGGATGGAGGAAGCAACAAAGCAGCCGGTAGTAGTGCTAACATGTTTTGCAGGCGGAGTAGTACCAAGTGGACTCCCACTACAGATCAGATATGAATCCTCAATGAGTTTTTCTACAACAAGGGAGTTAGGTCCCCAACTGCAGAGCAGATTCAGAGGATCTGTCTCCGGCTGAAACAGTACAGAAAGATCTAGAGCAGGAATGTCTATTATTGGTTCGTGAACCACAGGGCTAGGGAGAAACAAAAGAAGAGGCTCACTTCGGATGTTCATGTGCCCATGCAAAGATCAGGGCTTGTTGGTAATGGTAATGGTACTAATTGGAAACCTGAGGATCAGTATATTAACTTCGGATCTTTTGCATCTGCTTCTGCTTCTTCAGCTGGTGTGATGATTGCTTTTAACGGGCAGATGGGGAACTATGGTGGTTATGGATCTATTAACACGGAGATTGAAACCCTTCCTCTGTTCCCCATGCATGGTGAGGACATGAAGACTACTTCCGAGGGAGGTGGCGGCTACAACGGTGGCTCTCGTATTTCCCTTGAGCTCAGCCTCAACTCCTACGGCTCGACCCTATTTTCCTGCGAAGGTGTTTTCTCGGCGAGAGAAGAGACAAAGCTGTAAAAAATTTTCGGAGCTGCTGACTCGGCTTAGTATTGTGTACTGTTGCCCCCTAGTGTTGCTAGGCGTAGCGAAGAAACGATTATGGGCCTCAAAAACAGGCCTTCATGAATGGGCTTCGCGAGTGTAGGAACACTAGAATTGCCCCGCTTGTCTTATGCGAAGAAACTATCTAATACTCATCCGAGTTCCAGACATTAGGAAAATATTTCTTCAAGTATCTGCCATTGATAGGGTTATGATGGACATCTCCATCCAGGTCCTTGAGATGAAAAGCTCCTTTCGCTAAGATTTTATAGATGATGTACAGGCCTTCCCATCTTGGAGTCCATTTGCCGCGACCATGTAATTTTTTGCCAAAAGGGAGAACTGCTTTCCAAACCAACTCTCCTTCGCTATAACTCCTTCCACGCGTCCGCTTGTCATAGGCGCGAGGGACTCGTTGCTTTTCCATGACCAAACTATCTAAAGCCTCCAAGCGCTTTTTGCTAAGATCTTCATGTTCCTGCCACATAGCCTGAACGTAGTCTTCTCCAATGAGATGATGTTGCTCTCAAACAGGAACGAGATAATGATTGGACGTTGACTTCCAACGGCAAGACTGCATCATGGCCAAAAATCAAAGCATAAGGTGTTGTCGCTGTGGGATTACGCTTAGATGTGCGGTATGCCCAAAGAGTTTCATAAAGTGTCTCATGCCACTGTCGTGGATTAGCTTCCAACATTTTCTTCAGCAAATTGATAATGATCTTGTTGCTAGCCTCCGCCTGACCGTTAGACTGAGCATAATAAGAACTAGAATGGACGAACTGTATTCCCCATTCTCTTGCCAGTTTATCAACTTCACCACCCATGAAAGCTGCCCCCCGGTCCGAAACAAAAACTTCTGGGATCCTAAATCTGTAGATGATGTTTCTGAATAGGAATTGTCTCAACGTGCCACTAGATGTTTCCTTCAAATGTTCTGCTTCAACCAACTTTGTAAAGAAATCAGTCGCGACGATGATGAACTTGTGTTGAAGTGATGAATATGGGTGAATCATCCCAATTAAATCCAGCGCCCATCCTCTTGCAGGCCAAGGCTTTATAATGAGCTGCATTGGAATATTAGGGACATGCTGGACCGGCCCATGAGCTTGGCAGTCCAAACAACCTTTAGCTAACGCGATACAATCCTTCAAGATACTGGGCCAAAAATAGCCATGTCGTCTGAGCAACCATCGCATCTTTGGACCTGCTTGGTGAGCACCACAAATGCTAGAATGAACCTCGCGCATGAGTTGTTTCGCTTCGCGGCCATAAACACATCTAAAATCCACGCTATCTTCTCCTCGTCTGCGAAGTTCATCACCTCTGAGGAAGTAGTTGAGGGTAAGATAGCGAATCCTTCTATCCGTGGTCTGATTAGGATGCTCGAGATAATTTATCAAAGGGATGCGCCAATCCACATCAATGGATTCCAGGGTCGCGACTGAGGTATCGTATGGAGGATCTCTTCTTTCCATCCATGAAGGAAGCGTGCGACGCTCGACTTTAAGGATTCTCTCCCGCACGCCATATCTCAATGTTACCCCTGTTGCCAGCTGGGCCAACTCGTTCGGGCAAAATTTCGCTCGCGAGGAATGTACTCAAGATGTACGTTATCAAACTGGTCCAACAGGTCTAATGTCCTGTTCCACTAAGGGACCAACATGAAGCTATTGCATCTGAACTCATTGCACAACTGATTGATAACCAAGAGAGAATCGCCAAGTATTTGTACATCTCTGATTCCCATTTCCAGCAGTACTTCTAGGCCTATGATTAAGGCCTCATATTCTGCCTGGTTATTGGTACATTGGCACTCCAACTGGAACGAGTATGAGAAGTGATCTCTAGCCGGGTTCTCCAATGTGATTCCTGCTCCGGCCATGGTACAATACCCATGCTTGTAACATGAACGCTGCCTGGCTATCGGTGAAAGGTTCGGAGCAATGTATATGACATGCCTTTCCCCATAAATTTGCCGCGACCTCTAGCTCACGAAGCTCTGAAGCGTCCAGCATGGGATGGTGTGCTAGAAAATCCATGATGGCTTGACCCTTCACAGCCTTTTGAGGCACATATTGTAAAGAAAATTCTGAAAGAGCGAAGATCCATTTGCCAATTCGGCCCCTAAGAATGGGCCGCGACAACATATATTTGACCAGATCGGTCTGAGCGATTATGCATGTAGTAAATGATAACATGTAGTGGCGCAGCTTACATGCAGAGAAGTATAACGTTAAACATAGCTTTTCCATTGTTGTGTACCTAGTTTCGTAATCTATTAACGTTCTGCTAAGGTAGAAGATGGCATGCTCCACTCCCACTTCGTCGTTTTGTGCTAGTAGGCTGCCTATTGAAGCTTCTGCCGCTGAGATGTAGAGTTTGAGCGGTTGGTTTGGTTTCGGAGGAATGAGGACTGGTGGATTGGTTAGGTAGGCCTTTATTCTATCAAAGGCCTTTTGATGCTTCACTTCCCACACAAATTCTGTTTGTCCTTGCAGCTCTAGTAGAGCAGAAAAAGGCTGAATCTTGCGGCGGAATTGGAAATAAACAGTCGTAAGAAATTGATTTTTCCCATCAACCTTTGCAACTCCTTCTTTGTTCGCGGCGGCAAGGCATTGATAACTGCTTTAGCTTTATCTTCTGATACCTTAATGCCTCTCTGATGTACAATGAATCCCAAAAAATCACCTGCTTGAACCCTAAACACACATTTCGCAGGGTTCATCTTTAGCTTGTGACACCGCATACGTTCGAAAACTTTTCGCAAATCCGCAATGTGATTACACCGCTGCCTGGATTTAATGACTACGTCATCTATATAAACCTCTAGAATCTTCCCTAAGATGTCCTGGAAGATTAGGTTCATCGCTCGCTGGTACGTGGCTCCCGCGTTCTTCAAACCAAAAGGCATGACCACATATTCGAAAACTCCCGCGAAACATGGGCATCTAAAAGCAGTTTTGTGTCTATCTTCTTTCGCCACTGGAATCTGATGGTAACCGGCAGTTTCGTCCATAAAGGAGATAAGCTCATGACCAGCTACTGCGTCCACTAACACGTCTGCTACCGGCATGGGGTAAACGTCTTTGGGAGTGGCCTTATTGAGATCGCAGTAGTCGACGCACACCCTCATTTTGCCATTCTTCTTTCGAACTGGAACAATATTGGATAGCCACTGATTATATTTGGCTACATTGATGATTCCTGACTTATGCGTCTTCTCGAATTCCTCCTTAACCAACACTTCGGTTTTTGAGTTCATTCGCCTGGACTCCTGCTTCACCTGATTTTGATCTGGGATAGTCGGCAGTTTATGGCAGACCAAGTCAGGAAATAATCCGGGCATATCTTCATATCTCTCCGCGAAACAATCCTTATATTGCCGCAATAAGTCGATGAGCCTCTGCTTCTCGCTAGGCTCTAAATATGTGCCGATAGCTACTTCCATAGGCTCATCAGCAGTCCCCATATTGATTTTCTCAGTGGGGTCTCTGACCTTTGGAGGAATGTCATCCAGCGCCGCTGGGGCGAGCTGGATTTCCTCTTCTTCCTCCTCTCTATCAAATATTTCTTCGCTAACCACTTCTAATGTTGCGACTCGATCATAGGCCTCTTTCTCTACTAAGTACGAAGATAACCTGTCATACAAGGAGTGGAAGGCCTCTACCTCTTCCTCTAGAAGGTCATAATCCATTAATTATCCATTGCGTGGGGCACAACATGGCCGGGCCTCGCTAGGTCTTCTTTTGTGAGCGTGAACCCCCACTGTGCCAACTCAGAAGCCATCACCCCTGTGGGGTGGCCCTTGTTGTCGATGCTACTGACTTGTAATTGAGTAATTGGCTCAAAATAGTATTTGGCATCTACGTAATTCGCCGAAACAGAGAAAGGGCAAGGGTCTGCTTTAATTATCTCAGCCTTATCTGTCACCCTGTTCCACATAATCAGCTTTTGGTGGAGTGTTGACGGAACACAATAGCTCCGATGAATCCAATCTCTTCCCAGGATGGCACTGTAGGCCGCGTAACAATCCGTAACGAAGAACGCATAAACGCTTTCCGCGGGACCCACCTTGATTTTTCGGAACAGTAAACCTAACGTCTTGGTTACTGTGCCAGCGAAGTTCTTCAATGTGAGAGAGGTAGACTGGATCTTCTCCATCTTGATTCCCAAAAACTGCATGGTCCTTGTAGTAATGACATTCACAGTCTCACCGGTATCAACCATTATCTTGCTGACCTTAGTCCCATTAATTTCCGATGTGATATACAAAGGTCGCATGTGTTGCACCATGGCAAGCGTGGGTCTTGTGAAGCTCATGAAGAAACCCTTGCTGTTAACATCTTCAGTCTCAAGGAACACTGCTTCTTCAGCCAGCGTTGTTGCGGCTGAAGTGATCTGCAACTATTGTTCTCCAATCGTGTCAGCTTCTACGCATTCCTGTGCAGCGACTGGTAAGGCATACTTAGCAGGAAGCACATAAACCATATTGCAAAAGGTATCCACCATTTCTATCTCGTCCATATCATCATCAAGATTGAGCTTGGGTTCATCTGCTGGGATTTCGGGGTTGAATTGTTTTCACAAAAGCAACCATTGATTCTTCTGTGGGGATCACCACCTTGGCCGGTTCATGCTCCTGTACCTGGTTCTGTAACTCTGAAATTTGTTTCGCCGCTGGCACTTCCTTTGGGAGAACGACCACCAAGCTTTGAACTTTCTTAGGTTTCAACTGCAAGGTGTATGAGGCGTTGTCCTTACCCCCATCCTCTCAAAAACTGAGGACTTGGTTTCAGGTTCGTCGCGAAACAACCTGCGTCGGATGCTTGGATGCCTATTTGGAGAACTTCCCTTCCTAACCGGTGGGGGTGTCTTTTCTTTGATGACCCTACAGAAGATGCTGGGCCCAGACGCCCCTGATGCTGAGCTTATTTGCTTCTGAAAGCTGTGGGGAGCCACTAAAGGCTTAGCAGCTAGCGCCTCCATCTCCTTCTGATGTTGCTCAGGAGACTTAACCAATTACAAAGGCTTGATTAAACCCTGATCTAGAGCCTCTAATGTTCGCTGGGCTTCTCCAAACCTGCGTTGCAACTTCCTTTTCTTAGAAGGGCTGATTTCTACCGCCTTCCCCTTTTCTCGAGTGTACCGCTTACCTTCCTTGAGAGAAGACGTTGAAGACGGTGGTATGTATGGTTTGGTCCAAACATCGCTTTTAGGCTTCCCCACCTGTTTCTGTTCAACCGCAGCTACCCTTAACTTATTAAACAAGTTGAAATCCTTTGGGGATGATGGCGGCTCTATCTTGTCTCTCGCTCTTGGGCTGGAAGGCTGATAGTTTCACGCCGGCGAAGTCCACTTAATTGGTGGAAGAGAGCCAAAACGAAATGTCTGCTCGACCTCTTCATGTAACGCCTGGATGCCACATTCCTCCTTGCATCGCGAACATAAGACCACTGATGAGGCTTCACTGACAGGCCTACCTTTTTCTTAGCTGGGACCTATTCCTCTTTATTCTTTTCTTCATGTCTTTTTGTCGTGAGGTTCCTTTGGACCCATTCTTCCTAGCATCCGTCTCTCTGAGGAGATGCTCGAAGCTACCTACCTCAGTAATGAGCTCGCCCATTGACTGTATCATGCTACCATGCTGCTTCTTTCGCTGGCGTGGCTCCAAGCCCTTGATTGCCAGCTTAACCAATTCTCTTTCTGGTAGAACCATGTTCAGTTTAGCCTTCTGAATCTGGAACCTTTGGAGATAAGCAACCGTAGATTCAGTAGGCTGTTGGGACATCTGGGTAAAGGAAGCCAAATCAACCTCAGGCTCTATAGCTCTGAAAGTCTCTCTAAAGAGTTTCTCCATTGCTGGCCAATTTGCCACCGACCATGGGCGGAGTTTAGAGAACCATGTAAAAGCAGCTCCAGACAGTGAAGTGCCAAAGATTTTGCACTTGAGGCTGTCAGTATTCTGGTATCGGCCGCATTGCACCTTGAACCTTGCCAGATGAGTTGCCGCGTTCTCGGTGTCTTCCTCTGAAAAAGTAGAAAATATGATATTCTTATAGCCTTTGGGGAAAGGTGCGAGCATGATGTGTGGCGGGAAAGGCTCTTCATAAACCCCATCAAGGTGGGCCCTAGGGTTAGCCAACCTAATCATCTCCTCCACCTCTTTACGTCGCACATAACCTGGGCCAGGAGGAGGAGGAGCAGTCACCGCCAGATGGGTCGTTTGCAAAGGAGGCACCACGTGGCTAATAGTTGTTGTTCCATCTCCCAGGTGAATGACCTGGGGAATATTGGGCTGTTAAAGAGTAATTCTTGGTGCGGACACATCCTTGGCCAAAGCAGTGATCCTGATCGGAGTGCCCGTCTGATCAATCCAGTAGTAATTCCCTGGGAGCTCTTGGTAAACATTCTCTGCCTCATCACTATCATATTGAGCAAACACAACAGGATCAGCCAGGCTACCGTCGCTGAATTTCAGACTTTTGCTCTTTTGTCCAACTGGTGGTGTGGCCTTGTCTTTGTCTTTGGCTTTGGTAGACGCGGCTGTGGCAGTAGCAGATGGTGTAGTAGTACTGCTGCTGACCTTGTCGCGTGCATTCGGTGCATTCGGTGGTACATACTTGCCTGTTCCGGCAGGTTGACCAAGAGAACCCAGGATGGCATTGGGATCTCCCAATGCTTTCTTCAAAACCTCCTTGACCTGTTCCAATTCGGCTCTCTGCACGGCAACTTGGGTCGCGAGATTGGACCCATCTTTGCATATAGCCGCGACGTCTGTTGCGATGTATTTGTTCTGGGCGGCCTGCCATTAATCAAGGTCACGAGCTGATCGTGGTTTGCTTGGCTTCTCTGAGACATGCTATCCAAACGCCCTTGCGTCTGCTGCAATCCTTGGCCTAGGGTTTGTACCTGATTAACAAGGTCGTTGACAGGACCCGCCCCGGTTTTCACCCTGAAATCCGAAGAGGCCCTGCGGGGCCCACTTTAGAAGAAATTCTACCAAAAATTTGACAGAACTTCCCCTAAAAATGGACAACCCAAAACCTGTAGAAAAACATCCACACTTCTAAATCATCCATCCTTATTCTCCTGGAGCCACCCTGCTCCCTATAACACAACATCTCACATCTCTCATTTCATAAACAATTCTGAATTTAAGAATATTAATCTCATAGGTTATCAGAGCAATCTAATGTACAGGCGTACAAGAGAAAAGAAAACAAGATGAACGACCAATACTTTTATAATGCGGAAGCTATGACAGCTATGCCTCAACCCCAAGTACGCTCGACCTCAAGCTAAACTGGCCTGCAAACTGGGCATTTAAAACCGAAGGGCCCAGGGGAAAACATTTAAAATCCGTTAGAGTGAGTGGACAAAAAAATAAGTAATTTCAAATGAATAAGTAAAACTTAATGCTTTCCCAAGTTATTATCTAAAATCTCGCATGCAGTAACAATCTTGAAAACACTCTTAATCATCCTCTTTACTGAAATCTCAATCACGTAACAAGAACATCTTGAAACCTCCTAAAATCTCATCCTAAATCCTTATAAAGACATCCTTTTCATGAGGCTCGTTTGATGACTAGAAAGGACTGCTGTCTAGTCATCTCATGCCATCTAAGAGGGACTGCCACCCAGATGACGCATCGGAAGGGACTGCCAACCGAGATAGGAGGCGGTGGATAGATGGGACTGCCAACAAGCCACATGTAGTAGACGGGACTGCCGACTAACCACAGGTACTAGACGGGACTGCCGACTAGCTACCTCATGTCATCTAGAAGGGACTGCCAACCAGGTGACGCATCGGATGAGACTGCCAACCGAGCTGTAGTCTGGAAGGGACTGCCAACCAGACTATTACCTAGAAGGGACTGCCAACTAGGTAAGATACGCATGCGCCAAAACTGGCCTCCTTAATAAACTGAATAGCCTCCTCAAGAAACTGAAAATAACCTCAAAATCTCAATAAATCCTCGAAAGCAT
>BDJD01002820.1:73229-88311 GCA_002564525.1 Rosa multiflora | reverse complement strand
TGATGTTTATTAAGTTTAGCTCCATGATGGATGTATGTATATATAGCTGCAGGAACATATTGATCAAATATTGGTATTTTTGTGAATGGATTTCATATTTGATGAATGCATTATGTTGTTCCCAGATTTACATGATTATGGCACAACAGGGATACGTGTATGACATCTGGAATAGAAAGCAACAACAAAATAATGTTGTTGGACGCGTCAAAGAACAACAGAAACAAGAAAAAATGTGTTCATATTTGGACACTCAAACAACAGATAATTGTCGTCTTCATGTCAAAACAAAGACAGAGTCGAAAATGAAACAACATTTAACTGTCGCTCAAATTAGCTTCAAGCAACAAATAATTGTCCTGTCTGTGCTCTTCAACCTTTATTTAACTGTTGTAGAGTATAAACCACAACAATAGATAAATGTAACCTTAACAACTTTTAAACCACACTTAATTGTAATTCCAAGTTATATGCCACAACAGATAACTATTACTATAAGTTAATAAAAACCACAGACAACTGTTATTTGTATTCCCTTTAAACGTCATTTAACTGTCATCTGTGACTAAAATCAAACGGTAAATAAATGTAGTATTAACTAAGTTCAATGTACACTTATCTGTGACTATAATGCATATAAAACAACATATAAGTGTTATCTTAGGTGACTAAAGACAATAGATAATTGTATTCTAAACTGAATAAGAATGACAGTTAACTGTTATTGAACTGGAATAAAACAATACTTAACTGTTATTATAAGTCCATTCAGACCACAGAAATTATAAGGAACTGTTATTTGTTTCTGGTTCACACGACATTTATCTGTCGTTTGAATTCACTAGCCTCATGTCTCGATTTCATCAGACAACAGAAGACCTAACAAATTTCTGTCGTCTGATAAATAAGACGACAGAGGAAATCTGTCGTCTGATGCCCCAAGAGACGGCACCGTACTAGACAACATAAATTTTTTTAATCAGACAACAGATCTCCTCTGTCGTCTGATTGCTTTTCTGGCATAGTGCTACTTGGGGGGATTGATGTATGTCTCACAAGCTTCAAAAGCTCCCAAAAATAGCTGCCGAAGGCTGCCGGAACACGGAGTAATCACGATAGGTCCAAAATCGCCCTGTCACCGCCTTCTCCACCTTGCTGCACATTCTACTACTCAAATTGATCCACCAAACCAGCACAGGCTTGAAAATGGGGAAGAGAGCTTTCCAACGGCACCGGTGGCGCCCTAATCCGTGGCCGGATGGCGAAGATATCGCCAAAAAAAAAAAAACGGTCGGTCGGGATTCACAGCTCGGGGAGAGAGAGAGAGAGTTTAAGGTTCTGTTTTTGGAAACTTTCCGAAAATAAATTATGAAAATAATTTCTGAAATTTTTCTATTTATAGGAATTTTCAAAATAGTAAAAACTTCTGCAGACCATAACTTCTTCATACGAACTCCGATTTTCACGTACCATATGTTCACGAACTCGTATTGATGCGCTCTACAATATTCATGAAGGAACTTTTCAGAGACACTCAACGAATAAAAAGTTAACTTTTTGACACCCGTAATCATCACTACAAAAAACAATTGCAATGGCTACCGCAGTCAGAGTAGGCGCAAAAATGTTGTCGCCATTAGTCATAGATTTGCTACGGGAAACAAGACGTCGCAAAATTAAAATTAATTTTCGACGGCAAATTAATACGAGTCTTGCAACGACATCTTTAATGCCGTAGTCAGGATTCTTGCTACGCCATAGTTGCCGTAGCTTTTTTTACTTTTTATTTTATTTTTCTTTTATACTATTTGGGTCTTAAAATCAGAATCAAAGTTAACCTAGCTTCACAAGGCGCAGGGAAATGAAAAATAGGAGTGCGCCATAGTTAACCCAAAAAACTCAATCTTCCCGAAGGATGGAACCTCATACTCCATCTTCCCCTCCCCTCAACCCAAAAACTCTTCTCTGAAGACTCATCTAAATCTTAAAAACCTCATTCGCAGTACTCACCTTCATCTATCTCGCTCTCTGGGTGTGTCTCTTCTCTCTCCCATCAGTGGGTTCAAATTATCAAATGAAAGAGATGAGATTTTTGTTGTCTGAGAGGAACCAAGTATAGAAAATTTGTTTGTGTATCTGAAATCACTTTCAATTTTGCTTATTTGAGAGAGAACAGTTATGTTTGTTGATTTTGGTGTTTGGGTATGTCGATTTGGTACTGAAAATCTCAATATGAATGGAGTTGACTTCAATTTGCTATGTGGAGAATTCAAAGCACTGGTCCTGCTCTATTCCTTCACATGGTAGATAGCGATATCTCGGTTGTTTAATATTTTCGTTTAGATGGTTTCAGACCCTAAATCTTTTAATTTGAATTTGGCCCTGAATGGTTTTCAAGCCCTGCGTAATTAATAGCTCTGGTTTTGTTTATCACTATATGGGTTAATTCAGTTGCTGAAGGTTTTAGCTAAATGGTATATGCATGTGTTTGTGATTATGTTTTAGTTTTCCGTGGTCTTATTCAGTGGTTGGTTTTGAAACTTGGATATTTATATGTATTATGAGTAGTGACCTTTATAGCTTGTAGGGGTTCTCTGAATGAAAATAGATATATACTTGGTTAGTTGGTTGGTGTTTTTTATTAGCTGATAATGTGCTATTTCTTTTTAAGAGATAGAACTAATGTAATGTGGAACTCGAATATATGTGCTATTTCTTTATCAACTTGTCTTCGAATTTTAATGGTCATATTATGTAGAATAGCATCTCATCTTGACTACCTTTGTTAATTGGCCATTCTTTGGTATTCTTGCTCTCTCTTTTACCAACGTGCTTGCTAAGATTTTCAATTACTTTGCATGCATAATTGTATATCTGTTTTGCATCTTCTTTCAAAAGCAAAGAAAACTTTTAGTTGGCATTGGAATTTGTTTTGAATTGATAGCATCTGTATTATTTTTAATTGTGGGCTAGCTCGTCTCTTGTTTCAGCTACTGATGGGTGAAGGGAAAGCAAAATGAAGATTTCCTGACTATTAAGAACACGTAAGTTATTCTAATATTTTTTTCAGAATTTCTTATGTTTGTTTTGTTACGGATGTTGTGTGCTCTTCATGATTGCCTAGATGGGTGCATATATTAGGTTTGTAGCTCTAATCATTATGGCATGTTAGATTTATCCTTATAATATTATCTTGCGGACTTTGTGAGTAATGGTTTTCAGGCCCTAAATGTTTTCAATTGAATTTTAAAGTCTCGCAGCAAATTTGCTTTGACGTTTTTGGTTTTCAAATCATATTCCCCAGGATTCGAAGTACAAATTTTATGTATATTGGCATTAACGTTCCTTCCTAGGACGATGATTGAGGCAATAGTTATTGAGACTAGTTATTTCTATGAACGCAGCCTTTCTAGTATTCATGCAATAAGCTTAATATTGTATAGATCTGTTCTCACTTAGTTGTCTTCTAAAAAAAAAAATGTGTCATGTAGTTTGATACTTCATAATCTATTAGCATCTTATTAATTGTTTGGCTTTGCAGCTTCTTTGCATATTTTTCGGAGGCTAGTCTACTTTGTCCTCTATCCTCTATCCTCTATCTTCCACTCGTCATTAATGGTTTGAGTCTAATTCCAGGTAAGCCTTATCTTTTTCACGTCTTGGATGTCTATGAGATTGTTGGGAGTAAATGTAGAATTTATCCACTTTATCTTTTTTGGTTGCTGCTTATATATATATATTAATGTATATTTGAACAAAGCTTATTTATTTAAAATTTCGATCATTATTTGTGTCCATACTCACTTACTTCACCAGTTCATACTACTGGTCGAAAACACTTTGCTCAATTACGATTTGAGGTATTCCACTGCATTCTACATTTATGTGTTTCTTCGGTAGGATGAGTTTCTTCTTTTTTCCATTTCATCTATAAATTTGATTCTTGTATTGAAATCTGAAAATATGTAAATTTGGATTGGAATATTATAGATTCAGTTTGCTATTATTTTGCATTTGATAGATGGAGCAAAATGGAGAAGAAACTGATAAGATGAATGTGTGGAAAAAAGCACGAGACCAGTCAAAACCAGAAGTAGTTGAAGTCATTGTAAGCTTTATTTTTAGTATATTGTATGATAATGTTTCAGTTTCTAATTTATATGTTCTTTTCAAGCTGGTAATTCTATACTTGAATGTAGGAAGAATATGAAAAACGACTTTTATTAGAACCTGAGGACCAAAGGAACCTTCAGGTTGTCAAAGACCGTATATTTCATGAATTGATTGGAGAGGATGGCCATGGATATTGTCGCACCTATGGATCTGCCGTGCCTAGAAGATTTGTCTACCCACATGCACCAAATTCCTCTGAAACCACTGATGATATAATACAGAAAGTAACTGAATCTGTGGCAAAAAAGTTTCAAGATCAGCTTAATATGCTACAAGCTCGAATTGATTTTTTGGAGAACAAAGAGAGGAGAAGCACATATCAAAATGGACAGGTTTGTCATCACAAGAATAATTGCTTGAATATTTAGCTCTTATTTAATGTGCACAAATTATTAGATGGTATTGATGAGATAATATAGCGAAACAAGAAATATGAAGTAATACAGGGACATTGAGATTTCAGTTTGTTTTGAAAAGAAATATTTTTCTGGTGACAAGATATATTCAGCTTTCACAAGAATTGTTTAGTTTAATATGCTTCCTTATATACGTCATATGTTGGTTTTGTATAAAGGTCTCTAAAAGGTCTTCTTAGTGGGATGTTTTTCCTTGTTTGAGTAGGTAAATTTTGTTAGTTCTGTATGTGTATAGTAGGCAGGTGGATCATAATGTTCTATTATGATTATATGTGTCCTTAGTCCTAGAATTGTTTCAAGTGAGGCATTATTGCCAATATTTATTTGATCTGTTTGCCCTTTGCTATTGTTCACATATATACCTTTGTTAATTTATCTAGAGTTAATTACTGGTTACTCCTTATACTTATAGGGTTTCGTCGTTTCAGTCCCTGATCTTCGAATTTCACCTAAAAAGTCCCTGAACTCTCAATTTCCTCCCATTTCGTCCCTGCCATCAAGCTCCGTCCAAATTAACCGTTAAATTGCTGACGTGGCATCCATTTCACTCTGAAATGTCTATTTTACCCTCAATTACCTTTTTTTTTTATGTGCCCTTTTTCCTTTTTTACCTCGTCTTCTTCCAGGCTCTCTCTCTCTCTCTCTCTCTCTCTTCCCTAAACTAATGTTAACGACCTCCCATGTGGGTAGTCCTCGGCGGCGGCGGCGGAACGACGCCTTTATGGTGGATCTGAAGTGCTACGGGTGCGCCATTTGGGCCTCGCTGGCCATCATTTCAAAAAGGGTCGGGCTCGACCGTAGCTGCAGCGACACCATGAGCATACTATTGAACCTAGTGAAGCTCGAGTTATACGAATCGTTTGGGCCATTGGTCAAAGTGGGAGTGAAGTCCATGACTGGGGATAAGATCCCAGGAGAGAATCGGATCTTGAACGATGACGACGAAGAAGAATTCGAGATGGGTAGTCCTCAACCTAATCGAGCTCGCGAGTCGGGTCAATGGGTAGTCTGCCGCGGCGGGAATGGGTCGGGATTGGTTTTGAGGCAGGACAGCACTAGGAGTTCTCGGGAGAGACAATCACCGGCGAGTCAAGCTTTCGGGTCAGGTTGTTGTTTTTTTTCTTGGAACTACTCCTCTCATTTCAAGCCCCACCCCCGAACTCGGCTGGAGACTTGGAGCACTCCCTAGTCCATTTCACAGAACGTGGCAACCTGCAAGGCTGCAACCAGCAACCCATCTCCGGTCTCTGAGCTCCGCCTCCAGGTATCTCACTATCTCTGTCTCCATCTCCATCTTCTTCTCCTCCTCGGCTTCTCCAGTCCTCATCTTTTTCTCTTATGAGTTTCTGATGGGTTCAATTTCAAATGGCTTTGATTTCCTTTTGATCTTGATCTTGATTTTAATTAAGCTGATGATACTGATTGAGTGATTGGGTAGTTAGAAATGGGTTCAATTTCCTTTTGAATTTTTAATCTTGATCACTTGATGTTGATTTTAATTAAGTTAAGGTAATGATACTAATTAGGTAGTTAGATATGGGTTTGATAACTTGATTTCCATTTAATGTTGATTTCTTCTTCAATTGCAGTTTGTAGCTTTGTATGATTCATGACAGTATCTTTTGACGAATTATGGTTTTGTGCATGAGATAGAATGTGTTGAAGTAGTTGGATGTGTTAGACGCGAAAAGTTAGCTGGTTGGGAGATGGTACTTGAAGGGGTGGGTATACTTACTTAGTTAAGCCATTAAATTTCTTAATGTAGTAAGCTAATGATTTCAGGGGTGCCAAAACTTTACTAACTAACCTTGGACTGTTTGGTTACATATACAGGTGCGGCTAGAAGCACAAACCGATATGTGTTGGCTTTGCGAGCAGCCACAGGTGTGTAACTTGAAGGATAAACTATATGGCTACTGTTTGATTTGAAGGATAAACTGTGTGTGCGTGCTGGTTTTGGTTAATGCAGAAACTGTTAATGTTGTTCGAGATACGTGGCTACCAAGGTGTCTATAACTTGGAAAAGAAGGAGCATATTGTGTGCAAAATTTGCTCCCACTCTGTTTCTGGGTGCTTATTTTGTACTGGACCTAACTTATTTACATGTTTTAGATATATGAAGCTGCTATGAGAGGTCTCAGCCCTATTGAAGTTTCTATTTCCACTTCCAAATCCACAAGATCCATTTTCCTTGAAGCCGGGGTCTATATTTTTAAACGACAGTGAGAGCAATGACCGGTAAGAAGTCCAAGCCCCACTGAACTTAGAATCCTGGATCCGCCCCTGGAGGAAAGAGAGAGCTGGGTTTGGGTTTGTTTTTAGAAGAAGAAGATGGAGATAAACAGAGGAGGAAAGACAGCCTGGAAGAAGAAGAATAGGTAAAAAGGAAAAAAGAGAGAGAGAGTTTAAAAAAGAAAAAAAGAAAAAGTAATTGAGGGTAAAATTGACATTTTGAAGTCAAATGGATGCCACATCAGCAATTTAACGGTTAATTTGGACGGAGCTTGACGGCAGGGACGAAATGGAAGGAAATAGGGAGTTTAGGGACTTTTTAGGTGAAATTCGAAGGTCAGGGACTGAAACGACGAAATCCTATAAGTATAGGGAGTAACCAGTAATTAATCCATTTATCAATGATGAATATACATACTAGTATCAACTTGTAAAAGAAACACTAGCTTTGATGACACTTGGTATGAAATTTCCTCTCATACTGTCATTCTCTTTGTAATATGATTATAAAGAATGGAATTGGGTTCACCTGCGATATTAATTATTGGAATTGGGTTATGGTGTGACATTGAAAAAGTGTGATATGCAAGGCCATACATGATATATATATATATATATATATATATATATATATTTTGTTGATGTCTTAGGTTCCAGATGCAACTAGTGACCATGAAATTTCGAGGGAGTCTGTAGCTATGATACACCGACACAGGTACGGGGTACGGGGTGCGATACGATACGATATGTGGATACGTTTTTTCTAAAAAAAACAGGACACGATACGTTTTGGACATGTTTTATTAAAATAATATGTAAATAAATATTCCTTATAAAATAATAAAATTGCAATGAAACAAGCAATTAAAAGACATAATATTCAAACAATCATACAAAACATAAGTCCATGGATCAAATTACTTAACAAAAAATTTCAAGCAATACAAATAAAACTAAGTTCAAGCACAATAAACAAGCTTCTACAACTTCCGCAACTTCAATCAACTCCATCCTCATCATCAAAGATTACACTCTCCAAGGTCGGTTCATCAAGAGAGAGGTTGGCAACCTCAAGAATGCCTCCATTAACTGTATCATTGAATCAAAAATCATCCCCTCCAATATCTCACACCCTCATTAGTAGATGAATTTGTTGCTGTTGCATTTACATCACTCATCTTCCTAAACAAAAAAGAATCACAATAAATACGAGAACTAATTTATATAACAATTATAATTGAATCGGAGACAAGAGGCTACTCCAACACTTATAATTAAAACAAGTGGTTGACTGGTTGCTAACAATTATAATAATCATTCATACAATAATATGGATACTTTTCGCGGGAGGAGAAGAAGGGAATCCAGATTCAAGCAGTGATAGAGCAATGGACTGAGTTTCAATATGTTATTGCACATATTCTAATAGTGCAACATATATTGGAATTTTTGTTAAGTGTTACTCTTGGTTGTCTTCATTAGGTGCTTGGTCTTGGGCATAACTTTGTACTTCTTCTAATTACATATTCTGACAGTGCAACAACTTAATTACATTGCAATGAAAGAGATGAGTTAATGAACAGTATATGTGTTGTATATTGGTATTTTTATCTCATTTTTGGATGTTGCAAAAATACAGGTTTTGTTAAAAAAAAAAATGCTGGTTGGCTATTAGCATCGGTGAATTGCCGTAGCCAAGAATATATTTCTATATAACACCACACCGAAGCTACGACAACGAGACCGTAGCAAAATTGTCTATTGAAAAATTGGCGGGAAGCAAATTAATTTGGCAGAAAAAAATATTGGCGGGAAACAAATTTCGCAGGAAATTTTTTTGGCGGGAAGTAATATAATTATCTTAATATTAATATGTTGCGACTGAAATTTACCGTAGTAAATTTTGTAATGGCAACGGCATTAGGAGTAGCATAAAACCGTCGCAGAGTAAGTGTCGCAAATCTCTTTGCCGTGGCTAAAGGTATTGGCGACGCCACCAACGGCGTCAGAAACAACATTTCACGACGGGAGGACGTTGTGGCTATTGCAATTTTTTTTTGTAGTGCGTATTAGTGACCAACTTAATAATAAAAAATTAATAATGAATTTATGGGGTATTACAATAACTCAACCCCATCCAGACCTGAATTCGACCCGCCTCGTTTGTAGTTCTGACCCGGTTTTCATTCCAGCTTCGCGCGACCTGATTCTGGTATGTTTCAGCATCTCTCTGAACCGATTTCGTCTTAGATTTTTCAGATTCTTGTTGTTGCGAAATTCTCTTAATTCTCCCAGGATTGCTCCACGATTAACAGTTTAACCTATCTTTGTCCTTAGAAAGAAGTTGTCCAGGTTGCTAATTGGACGGCGGTTAGGGCTGGAGATGATTGAGGAGATGACGGTAGAGAAGAAGTGTAGCGGTGAGGTCAGAAGAAGCCGTGAGAGAAGAGATGGGAAGCCGATCTCTAGAGAGAAGAGATCTGGGTAGGAAGAACGAGAGAGAGAGAGAGAAGAGAAGGAAAGAGGGAGAAGGAGAGAGAGACAATAAAAAAATAAAAGACAGATGAAGTTGCCTCTGTCAAATTTGACAGACCAAGTGAATATGTTATTTCCACGTCAAATTTGACATAAGGGTTGGAGGAAAATAACATGTCAAAAGCAGTTGTTGGAGTGTCCATCTGGCAAATGACATAACCATTGGAGATGGTCTTAGAGAGTTAACTTGGTAAAACTTTAACAGACTATTAAATGAATGTCAAGGGCTGAATATAACGTTGGCGCAATGCTGACTCGACCTTAACAAATATTATATAGTTTTTCGAGAAGACAAATGTACCTAGGCCTCATCAAAAAGCCTGCGGATCAATTAGGTCGATACAGGCTCGCCGGCTCGACTCGTCAAAAAGCTTGCAAAAGCTCACCTTGGTGGGTAGTGGGCCGGCCCGTCAAAAGCCCGCAAAAACCCAGCCCTCCAAAAGCCAGCTAGGCCAGGCCTGTAATAGCCCGCAAACAAAAAATATTATATAAATAATACAGAAACTGTTGTGTAGAATACCTAATTCGCTGAATTACTGGGAACTGTTCAAAAGGAATTAGGAGCTGTACCCTATATGTACGAAAAGCCCCATGTGTCTAATTTCTGAGGAATTTTACATTTTGCAATTCCGACTTTTCTAGAAGGAGTTATGGCAATTTAAGTGAAAGAAGTTCAGCTTGAACGAGAATCTGCAACACAGAAACTGTTGTGCAGAACACCTAACTTTACTGAATTACTGGGAACTACTCGGATGGAATTAAGAGCTGTACCCTACATGAACTGAAAGCCCCATGTTTCTAGTTTCTGAATAATTTTACAGTTTGCGATTCTGACTTTTCTAGAAGGAGTTATGGCAATTTAAGTGAAAGCAGTTATGCTTCAATGGGAATCTGCAACATCTTTTACTAGTTCATGTCTAGAACCGAACTTCGCTGAATTACTGGGAGCTGCTCGGAAAAATTAGGAGCTATACCCTATATGCACGGAAAGCCCCATGTGTCTAGTTTCTGAAAAAATTTACGTTTTGGGATTCCAACTTTTATAGAAGGAGTTATGGCAATTTAAGTGAAGGCAGTTCAGCTTTGACAGGAATCTAGAAGGCCCAACACATATATTTTGAAATATTCAGTGTGCCACATCATCATTATATGTGTGTGTGTGTGTCTCTTTGTGTGAGTGTGAATTTGTTGTAATTTGGCTTATGGTGAAATTGGATGTTCTCATACTTCTATATAGAATATGTGCATATATATTTTACATGTCATGACTACGGTTGACCGATTCGATCGGATTCAAAAATATGGTGAAATTAGCTAAATTTTTTACCACACTTATAATTTATAACAATCTCATCCAACGGTCGGTTTTTCCATTTTATTTGAATTGATAGAGATTACCCTTTGGAGTGTATGATATATAAATATAGGTTTATAAGAGTAACTAAGTTTGACCTAGTTGATCGAATTCGAAATGAGAACTAAATTGGCTGAAATTTTTACAACCTCCATAAAACATTACAATCTCTCCATCGAGCGGTTGGTTTCTCCAAGTTCATTTGTCACTTCATGTTTGCTATAGAATGAACCTCAACAATTTAAATGCAATGTATAAGTTATACAACTTTAGGAGGCAAATTGGTATAGGCCAATGTCTTTGTAATTAAAATTGAAGTTTTTATTTAATGTTCACGCACATCCATCTATGGAATATTTATAGACGTGATGTGAAAAAATAAGCATGTTTCGCGGTTGTTGTGTCATCGGTCAACTAAGAAAATATACAAGTGACGACAGTTGACCAATTTGATCGGATTCGAAAATATGGTGAAATTGGCTAAAATTTTACCACACTTATAATTTATTGTGATAATCATATCCAACGGTTGGTTTTTCCGTTTTCTTTGAATTGATAGAGGTTGCTCTTTAGAGTGTATGATATATAAATATAAGTTTATAAGAGTAACTAAGTTTGACCTAGTTGATCGAATTCGAAACGAGAACCAAATTGGCTGAAATTTTTACAACCACCATAAAACACTACAATCTCTCCATCAAGTGGTTGGTTTCTCTAAATTCATTTTCCACTTCATGTTTGCTTTAGAATGAACCTCAACAATTTAAATGCAATGTATAAGTTATACAACTTTAGGAGGCAAATTGGTATAGACCAATGTATTTGTAATTAAAATTGAAAATTTTATTTTATGTCCACGCACATCCATCGATGAAATATTTACAAAGGTGATGTAAAAAAAAAGCACGTTTCGTGGTCGTTATGCCATCGGTTAACCAAGAAAACATACAAATGACTATGGTTGACCAATCCGATCGGGTTCGAAACTATGGTAAAATTGACTAAGTTTTTAACCACACGCATAATTTATTGTAATAATCACATCCAACGGTCGGTTTTCCCATTTTCTTTGAATTGATAAAGGTTGCTCTTTGGAATGTATGATATATAAATAGAGAAAATGTTACAAACAGTACCCGAACTAAGGCTCATTCTTAACTTCAGTACCTGACTATGCAAAACTTTCACTTTGGAACCCTAAGTTTGAAGTCCGACCCAAGAATGGTAAACGTCGTCCATCACGGCGTTAACTAGCTAACCATGTGACATATTTTGAGGGCCCTCATGGTTTGCCACGTAGCAAATACTTAACGCTGTGATGGACGGCGTGTACCATTCTTGGATCGAGCATCAAACTTGGGGTACCAAAGTGATAGTTTTGCATAGTCGGGTACTGAAGTTAGGAGTCGGCCTTAGTTCGGGTACTGTTTGAAATATTTTCTCATATAAGTATAGATTTATAAAAAAATTAGTGTCTTTAAATATTTATTATAAATAAAGCCCACAAGGCTCGTCCCGAAAAAGCCCCCAAGGCCCGGCCTCGCTCGGCCCGAAAAAGCCAGTAAGCCCTCTTTATATGGACGAGCTTGGATCATTCGATTTACAATAAAATCCGGCCCGACCCCCCATTATTTAAAAATATAATAAGGCCCGGCCCGGCCCGTTGACGAGACCTAAATGTACCATATACCAAAGATGAGTTCACTGTTCACGGGGGGGGATACTGTTCATAGAACAGTAAATTTACGGTTCTACCGTCCTTTTTGGGATTTTATCACAAATAGTGTATGAAATATGGATGATTCTACATTTTGGTGTATGAACTTCTAAAACTATCAGAAGGGTGTATGGACTTTGCATAGCATCTTCATTTCAGTATATAGGACTAACACCATTAAGTTTGGCAGTTAAGTTCTACTATTTTACTTTGCTATTTGGGAAGTTTGCAACCAATTCTAAAGTATCTAGCAGAAAACAAAAACCCTCCTTTCCTAAGGACTAACCTTCAACATGCCACATTTCACCTAACGACTTCCTGTCTAAGCGGTTACTCACAGGGCGGAATCACTGCTGCCAAAGTAGAGGATGATTCTGGTAAATATGCAGGATATTTAAGAACCAAATGCAGACGTTTCCCCTTTTTTTTTTTTTTTTAGAACAAAAAGATACAAAAATTAATAGAATAAAATTTTTGTGATAAGGTACTAGTCCCACAGTTATAAATTTATTTATTTAAACATAAATACAACTGATAGTCCCAGAGCCTCACTCTTGGGTTCACAGCTAAAGGGTGTTTTAGCTATTCATGACTATGAAGACACTTACTTGGAAACGTACACTACTTCTTCCGGGATGGGAAGAGAAAAACTGCTACTATAGCCTTCTTGGTTGAGAGGACCTGATTCTCTCAATTTTCTGAACCTAAGACTAATATGGCAATTTTGAATGTAGAGTGTTTCTCTCTATTCTCGAATGCCTTCTAAGAGAAGCTAAAGCTCCTTATATAGGGAGCGGAACTCAAATTACAATTGAAAACAACAAAATGTACAGGACGACTCTGTGATTTCCTGCTTTCCTGAATGCTCCTGCTGGTGGAGGTCGGAAGGGGAAAAGCAGATTCTTTTAGGTGAAATGTTTTCACCTGCTTTTTGAAAAGCAAACGCAACTTTTGGGAAAAGTCCAAAAGTACTTTCGGTGTTTTCGACACCTGCTGCTTCACATGTTTTCGTCTGTTTCTGAATTGTGACCAAGGACAAACGAGTCGTTGTCTGCCTGGGCCATTCGAGCAGTTGTTGCGTTGTCTTCGACATCTGTATCAACATACATCTTGTAGTGGTTGTCCTTTTCAAGTCTTTCCACCCAATGTAAGCATGCCAGTGTCGAATCTATCTCCTTTCTGGTAAGAGATAGGAACAGATCACTGCTGACTATGTCAGGGTGATCGTAGGCAGTGATAATAGTTTTTTTTTTCTGCTGCTAGGAAGGTATTGTTGACATCTTCAGAGATGATCTTCTTGATATATTCCAGGGTCATGGCTTTCATCCAGGGAATGCTTGAATTTGGCTGGCCATTATACCCTACACAGGCAGGTTGCAAATATTTCCTTTGAATAATTCTCACATAATGATATGGAGAAATATACTCAACCTCACCGTTTGCCTTCTGGATCCATTCTGGAGGAGTGGACTTGAACTTTAGATGAAGCATACAGTCATTTTTTCTAATATTTTTGACTGCTTTGCCAAAAAGCAGACCAACTCCAACTGGAGTTATAAATGTTTTTAATTATGAATAAAGAACCTTTGATACTCCTGTGTTCTTGAGGATGTTCATTCTGAACATTGACTAAGTATCTCCCAACATAAGGTCCTGCAATGATAAAGAGAGTTGGGGGAACTCGATCTTCAGAATTATGACTTCCTATCAGACTATGGAATTCATGCCAGTCTGATTCATTGAGTGCCATGATCGGAACCCTAGCACTTTCTGGGCTTTCAAGGAAGTGAATTTTTTCTTTTCTTACAGCACTCTGCTGTGTATGAAATTCTTCAGACTGTGGTATGGCATTCTCATAAAGTTCTTCAGCTAGTGCAAAGAGTGCCGGGAACATTAGACCACTGCTTCTTTCCTGAAAAGAAAATAGGAGATTATCCAGTATTGCTTTCTGGTGATAAGCTAGTCTCCTGCCAGTTCTGAACACAGGAGTATCAAAGGTTCTTTATTCATAATTAAAAACATTTATAACTCCAGTTGGAGTTGGTCTGCTTTTTGGCAAAGTAGCAGCAGTCAACAGTCTTGATAAGCCTTTACCGTCTGCCGTTTGAGACGGGCTAGCCAATCCTTTACCCTGGGATTGATCAGTTGTGGCTAGTCCTTTTGGACTTAGCATAAACCTTTTGAGGATTTTTTCTTTGGGTTCTTTGGGATCCTCTTCAGGCTCATGTTCTTTCCCAGTTCTTCTGTTTCTGGGATTACGACCTTCGTCGTCTTCTCTTTGGCTGAACATTGCCAATTCTCTGGTCAAGGCGTCTGGAAGATGGTTCTTGTTTCCTGTAATTAATTCAACAGCATAATCATATTGGTTAAGAAATAATTGCCAGTTGGCTAATCTTCCTCTGTCAGCAGCTTTATCAAGTTTGAAATTTTTGAAGTTCTTTACTCTAGCACAATCGGTGCGAACAGTAAAGGGTTTTCCAAGAAAAGCTGGAGAATTTAAAATCGTTTTCTTGACAGCTAAAATTTCTTTTTCCCCTGTAGGATAATTTAGTTCTGCAAGGCTGAACTTGCCACTACAAAATTTGCAGATCTTTTCAATGTTAGTTCCAAGCGTTTTTGCCAGAACTACACCGGACCAATAATTATCACTCGCAT
>BDJD01002820.1:47960-71013 GCA_002564525.1 Rosa multiflora | reverse complement strand
TAGACTCTTCACAAAACATAGGGAGACCATTCTTTTCGTGACATAGGCAGTAGTCACAAACGAATGTACCAGGGTTCACCTAATAAGAAGACATTAAGGATCCTGTCTTACTTTCTTCCCAGTTTTTGATTCTTAGAACATTCATCTGTCTAGATTCGAAATACTCTACTTCAGAATCTGACTCAGATTTAGATGAATCTTCTTCTTCTTCTTCAGACCAGGCAGAGTAAACTGACCTGTCGTCTTCTTCATCATCAGAATAGGCTATTTCGTAGCCTTTCATATTTGCCGATTCTACTATGCTCATATTCTTCAAAGAGAGCTTTAGTAGATCTTTTACCCTTTTCCGGGCATTCATTGGCATAGTGCCCTTCAGCTTTACATAACCAACATCTGCAAGCTTTCTTGCTTGGTTGTTTATGCTGATGAGTATTCTTCTTTTTCTTGAAGAATTTCTTTTTAGGATCTTCATCCTGCTGTTTGTAATTGGAACTTTTTTTGAATTTCCAATCTTTTTTCTGATTACTCTTTTTGAATTTTTTAGAGTAATATTTTTCTTTTTTCTTTCTGTGGAATTTGGATTCATGACATCCCCAGTTTGTGGGCATATTTTGAGTTGTTTCTTAGCCATCTTAGCTCTAAGATTGGCTTTGCATTGTTCTTTCAATAATTGCCGGATTCTGTCGGCAATTCCTCCAACTGAAAATCTTTCAATTGGTTTTTCAGCTATGCTTTCTCTCACAGCTGTTCTCCATGGTTCAGGGAGTTTTCTGTGCAATACATTAACTAGATCAGTATTCTCTAGTTCTCCAATTGTACAGTAATATTCTTGAAATTCATTCAAGTATTCTTCGAAATATCTCATGTCACAGATTTTGAGAGCATAGATATTCGATTTGGCCGTTTCTTTAGCCTTCTCACTCAGATTTGAAAGATCTCCACAAAATTGATCATACAGGGGTACTGCAAAATCATACGGAGACTTTGAATTTTTTATTTCTTCAAGCCAGTCTCTTCCTCTGGCAGTTTCTTTGAAAGACAGATAGTACTTTTTTGCTACTCCAGTAAGGGTAGTTTCATAGTACACCTGCAAATCTGGTGCTTCAAATTTTCCAAGGGTAAGTGCAAAAGCCATCATCAGGCTATCTACCCATTGGTCAATGGTTTTTGTTTTATCTAGACTCTTGTCTAGATTTAACCAGATGCCATAGTTCGTAATTGGAACTCTAGGCAGATTGTCCTCTGGGACAAATATTTGGGAATTTCTTTCCCCTTTTTTACCCGTGGGGGACTTCTGAAATGGGAGTTTTGTTTTCCCTTTTTCTCTGCTAATGAAAGTTCTGGAGCTTTCTCCTTCTTCCATTTCAATATCTTGGTAAGGAAAGACTTTTCTCGTCTTTCTAATTTTGAATTCTTTCATTTTTTCGATTAGTTTTTCTAATCGTTCAGGATTTTCGCAAGATTCTGCTTCTTCATAGAGTTCATGGAGCCTTGCTGCTCTGAACATATTGACTGGTCTGTTTAGATCAGCTTCCAATTCTTCTTTAGATATTGGTTTTTCAATAGTGGGTTTTGTACCACTAACACTAGCTTCTCTAGTGCTATAGCTTATTCTCAGAAGATTTTTGTTTATCCTGAGGTTCTCAGGACATACATTACTTTTTCTGTGATTGTCAAAATTGAGACTGATTTCTCCAATCTTTCTACTTTCACAGATTTTTGCTTTCGCTCTTTCCAGTGGCTTTTTTGGACCTGATAATTTCCATTCAAGAGGAAAAGTCACTTTATTCCAAGTAACTTTATGAATATGTTGTGAATGGTTCTTCTGATTGGTGAGGAACCCAGTAGTAAGACCCAGAATATTTGTTATTCTGGTCTTGGGGGCTACTGTAGTGCTCATCAATTTATAGTATATTCTATATACTATTGCGAGTTCTTGCATATCTTCTTTCATGGATATGCTATCTGTCTTGACTCTCAGTCGCAGACAATGAGCTGCATCTTTCAAGCTGGTGGTGAAGTTTGGGAAGCAATTGAAATATGCTGTTTGATTGCATAAAGATGCTTCAAGAGTTCCGAACAGTTTATTGTCTTGTAAGACACATAGAACTGAACAGTTTATGCCTTCTCGAGCAAGCAGATTTATGCCTACTTGGACTGCTCCAATATGCATAAATTGATATTTTTTGTCTTGAGCTCTAGCAACTTCTGAAGCAGTGATCAGTAGAAGATCAGTCTCTCCTCCTACTGTAGCGGGGGTTGTAATTTCCAATAGTTTAAAATAATGGCTATCAATTAGATCAAACTTTCCCCTCTTGTAGATTTGTTTAAAATCTAATTTTGGAATTGAGGAGTTTTTTACCTCCTGTTCTATTTCGTTGAATTCAAATTCTTCAGCATTTAGGAGCTGTATTCCTTTCTTCTTTCCAAAGATGCTTAACATCTTGATATCTCTTTTTTTCGGGTTTTCATACTGGATACTAGTGTGACTAGTAGATGGTTCCAGAAAAATCATGTTTGGAACAAGATTTGTATCTGGTTTTTCTAATGGTTTGAATCCATTAGTTTTCTTTATTTTTATTGTAGGCACTTTCTTGTCCTTCAATATATTTTTCATAGAATCCAGCGTTTTTTGTTGTTCATTGATTTTTCTACTGACAACTGTCAGCTTTTCTTCTTCCGTTTTTGGAAGTTCTTTGATATAATCCAGTTTGTTTTCCAATCTTTCCAATTGGTGGATTATAGCAGGTAATTTTTCTAGATGAGTTTGACATCTAGATAACTCTAGTAACAACCTCTCATATTTCTCATCAGAGGAATTTAATAGAGAATTTATCTTCTCTAATAGCAATTCTGACATTGTTCCCATTAGGGGGATTCCCCCTTGAGCTATTTTACAAGCTCTGATACCAGTGATTTGCGGATCTAACCAATGCTCAAATAATCAAGAGGTTTTTGTTCTTCTTCCAGAACATATAAGAGATTATCTATATCTTGTTCTATTTTATAGATTCTGGTTTGAAGTCTATAAATGATATCCCAGTAGTTGGGAGATTCTTTGTTAAGACTTTCTCTATAGGCTATCAATTTTCTCAATTTTTCTCTCTCTTTTTGCAGTTATTTGCTAGTATTTTTGCAGATACCAACTAATTCAAGTCTGTCAATAATCGAAATTATGAATAGTAAAAGTTAGCTGTTTACCTTCGAGTGCAGAGGATAGATCTATAGCTGTAAAAGAGTAAACAAATAAATTCACAAATATGGGCCCACTACGCTTTATCAACAAAATTTTTTTTTTTTTTTTTTCTTGTAACGGAAAAATAACGGAGAAGTTAACGGCGTACACCAAAATGAAAGAAAATAGCAAATTTGATATACTAATGTGATAGTTATGAAAGTTGCTATACTAAAGTGTAGAAATGCTTAAAGATGGTACATTGTTTGTGATGTTTTCCTGTCCTTTTTTGTAGACTATTCACTAGGTTACTGTTCATAGGACGGTAAATTGGTTGTTTTGTCCTCCTTTGATATTTTGTTTTCGTTGTGCTGTGCGTCAATCTTATCTTCTTTGAATAGAAGAGTCGGCTGTTGCTGTTAGGGCTGGCTTAAAATGCCGGAGCTACCGAAACCGGCCGAAAACCGGCCTAACTGCCGCTGTCGGCGCCGATAAAAGTGGTAGCCGAAGGTCCGGTTCGGTTCTGCCGAACCGTATATACGTAATCGGCTCGGTAACAGTATGTTAAACTATATATATATACGGTAGTACCGACCAGCCGTATATATATACTTTTATTATTTTATTTATTTATTTTTAATACTACCTATGTTTTAGGCCGTTGATTTTAGCATCTATGAATGGCAATCATTGGATCTTAATAGAGACCACGCGATAACCTAAGGGGGTCAGTCGAGTTAGGTCATTTGTTCGTGCAGCCTCTCTCTCTCTCGACCCTCTCTTCCTCTTTCTTCCTCTAAGAACCTAGCCACAATTTCTTGAATCCAGCCCCAATTGTATCAAAACTTTGCCAATCGAATCCCAAAAATACGATCTAGTGATTTACGCAAGATGAGAACCTCACCAACATAAGTTTCAACCCAATATCATTTTATTTTTGAAATCCCCAAATCTTTCGACCCAACCCTAGATCAGCTGATTGTTCTCAGAGGCTTATACGGTGTTGAAGTGGTGGTTCAGAGCACAAAAATTAGGTAAAATCTATCTCATTTTAGTCTTGTACTCTTGTTACTCCTTTTAGTCTAATTTGTATGAAAAAAATGTAATATGTTTTTGTTTTTTTTAATGGATTGTTTGCAAGTGATCGTGGTTATCTAATATATATGTTAATATGTGTTTTGGTAGGAAAGTCCTTTGAAGCTTCAACGTACTGACCATGGATTTCAGTTGAGAGTTTATCAGTTTATGTAGAGGCAGAGAGGTGATCGAGGTCTTTGATTAGGTAACTAAACTTGTGTGTGCTTCGATGGGTTTTGATTCTTTCATACATGCACTATCTGATTATAACTTGGTGTATAAGTATCTGATTATGACTTTGTGTATAAGAAGTATGTGATTATGGGTGCTAAAATTTTACTTTGCATTCGATCAACTCTTATTACTGTGACTTTCTGTGAAAACTCTTATTACTGTGACTTTCTGTGAAAAAGTGTGTATGAATTGAACATTGAGTATTGAACTGCTTTGTGAGAGTATGTGTGAATATGTATTCATGTATTGTGAATTTGTGACCCTCTGAAAATAATGGAATTAAGTATGAACTGAACATGATTGCGAATAAGTATTGTGATTTAATAATGGAATGCATCTATTGGTTTTAATTTAAGTAGATGGAGTTATCATCATAGAAAACAGAATAAATGTCTCTTACATAAAACTCATCAAAACTGAACAAATTTTTTTTTTCATTGTAGACCATGGCTTCTACAAGTAGGTCTGGAAGTCATTGTTGTTCATCCCCTTCCATAACTTCTAACATGGGTACTGCAAGTTGTCAATCAATAGGTGTTCCCCCAAATAATAACCAAAACACTATACCACCTCCACAAAACATTACCCCCAACTCAGTTCCTATTCCAACCCCAACTGAAACACCAAATCCAGATCCTCAATCGGTGGAAGCTACTGCGGGGTTGGGGAAAAGAAGGTGTCAAGATAAGACCACAAAGGGTAGGAAACAGAGTCGAGTGTGGGACTGTTTCACAAGGCCTTTGCTCCCTGATGGCAAGTCTGACCCCGATAATGCACAATGTATTATTGTAAAGTAATAGTTCCTGCATCTAGTTCAAAGAATGGAACCAGTTCTTGCTGGTCACATGGAAGAAATTGCAAGGTTAACCCTTTATTTGAGAAACCTATCGAGAAAGGGCAGACTATATTATGTAGGGATAATGTAATCGGGGCTCCACAATATCACAAATTTCATCAAGGTAGGATAGATGAGAAGCTGTACAAGATGATCATAAGGGATGAACTTCCCCTTAGGCATGTAGAGGGTTTTGGGTTTAAATAGTTTTTGTATGAAGCTCAGCCACAGTGGATTCAACCAAGTAGGAAGTTAGTGGCCAAGGGAGTGTGGGAATTGTGCCAATCTGAGAAGGGAAAGATGATGTCCATCTTTGCTCAGCATGCAAAGAGAGTTAGTGTAACCACTGGCACTTGGACATCAATTCAGAACATTAACTACATGGTGGTCACTGCCCATTTCATGGACAACGACTAGAAGTTGCACAAAAGGATTATAAACTTTTGTTCAATTACCAGTCACAAAGGGGAAGATATAGGGAGGGTTTTGGAGCAGTGTTTGAGGGAATGGGATATCAATAGGGTGTTCACTATCACAGTGGACAATGCTAGTGCAAATGACCTAGCCATTGTATGCATGAAAAGAAGGCTGAGGAACATGAACACTTTTAGCTTCGATGGGGACTTTTGCACCTTCGATGTACATATCACATCATCAATTTGATAGTCAAGGACGGAATAAAAGAATTAGAGAATGGGATTGATGCAATTTGGCATTGTGTCAAGTTTATTAGGTCAAGTTCAAGCCGATTAGACAAGTTTAGGGAGTTTTCTATCCTTAAGCACCTGAATAAGAATGCTAATGTTCCCCTAGATGTGATCACTAGGTAGAATAGCACTTAATTATTTAATGCTTGATGTAGCAATAAAATATGAGAAAGTGTTTGGTAGGATGGCTGATGAAGATGCTCAGTTTCAGCATTACTTTGAGGAGAAAGATACCAAAGGTAGGAAGAGGACAGGCCCCCTGTAGAGGAAGATTGGAGAAATGCTCAAGCTTTTGTGCATTTTCTCAAAAAGTTTTACGAGGCAACACTCAAATTGAGTGCTTGGAAAACTGTGACTGCAAACTTGCAGTTCAAAGAGATGATCGGCCTTCAAACAGAGATTGATAAGAAGGCAAGTGATCCCTATGATGAGATTTTGCAGAGAGTGGCAGTGGGGATGAAAGCCAAATTCGACAAATATTTGGGCAGCTTTGAAACCATGAATCAAATCATGGTGATTGCAAATGTCCTAGACCCTCGTTGGAAACTTCAATATCAAAAAAAAGCATTTGCAAGGGTGGGACTCAGACCTGCCAAGATTGAAATCATTACTAGGGACTTGAAGAACATTCTTTTGAGAATGTATGATTCGTATATATGCTGTGAGGTAGGTGTAAGCCAATCAAACCAATCAGATGGTGTTGCAGCAATGGAGGGGCTTGAGCTTGATGATTTAGAAGATGGATAAGCTGAGATACTTGCTGATCTCATGCAAGAAAGACTTGAAAATGAACATGAAATGATATCCAACGAGGTTGACAAGTACCTTGCAGATAGATATGTCAATCCTTTAGTAAAAGGCTTTGATGTTTCACAATGGTGGAGGGTCAATGCAGTTGCGTATCCTACTCTTTCGAAGCTTGCAAAAGACATTTTTGCAATTCCTTGCTCTACTGTGGCAAGTGAGAATGCATTTAGCTTGGGAAAAAGGGTAGTTGATCCCTTTAGGAGTTCACTCACTCCTCAAATGGTTGAGGCGCCACTAGTCTGCACTAGTGATTGGTTAAGAGCTGAGCAGCCTAATTTCTATTCTGAACCAACAACGGAGGAGCTGTCCTTGTATAAGGATCTAGAAGAACTGCAGAAAGGTATACAAGTTCAAATTAATCTTGTATTAGCTTACTTGCATTTTTTTTTTATTTGCATCAACTTACAATTGGCTGTTTATATTCGTTTTCTGTGTTTTTACTTTGAAGCAACTGCTGTGCTGCATTTGGGAGGTGCAAACTCTTCTACAACAACTGCTGTATGAAGATTTGGATGCTGCAAACTATTGGAGCTGAAGCCTGAAGATAGAGCTGCAAGTATTTTGTCAAGTGATTGAAGTCATCAAATCAGTGAATCAGAAGCAGATTTTTGTTTATTTGTACTTCCTATTATGAAGTTATGTAATTTAAGTAGGTTTAGACTTTGAAATCAGAATTGCACATGATTTCTAAACTTGTATTCTTGATTTCTTGTAATGTGGAACTGGAAAAAGGCTAAAATAGAGAAACATCAAATCTACAACTCACATTTCTATAAGAAGGTAAGAAATAGACTTGATGAAGATATATTGTTGGTGCTGAGTTGAGTAATTGGTATCCATTGAATAACTGCTCAGAAAAAAAGGACCTAACACAGTTTGATTGAGTAACTGGGTTGAAAATTTTCAATATTAGTTTGGCCCATTTATTCACTTCGGTTGGCCTGTAACCGTGCCATAACCGACCGGATTTCCGGTAGCCGAAATGTGCGGTTACCAATTTTGGCGGGACGGTAGTGGTTTGAATTTTTGAATTACCGCCTCATTCGGTACGGTAGTCGGCATGGAAGAAAAAAGTCAGTTACCGTACCAGGGCCGGCCCTAGTTGCTGTGTATCAATTTTGGCTTCTTCTCTACTCACCAATCCTCAAAAGAGCAAGAGAGAGAAATACAGAAAGAGAGACTTGAAGCCCTCCTTTTTTTCTCCTTCATTGTTCTACAAGCTTCTCATTCCATTGCTGCCATCAAAATAATCTTGAGAGAGAAAGAGAGAGAGAGAAATACCATGTGTTTGTTTGCTTTGTGCGAAGAGATAGGGAGATCGATTGTTGCTGTAATCACGTAATCAACCGATCGATTGTTGATCGGTTTCTTTCATTTCTGAGTTGAATTGACAGAGTGTGGGGGTTGATTGGTTTGATTAGGTTTTGGCTGTCCACTATTTGATTCGAATGTTTGATTTTTCTGAGGAATTTGTATTTGTTGATTGCAGATAGAGGTTCTGGGCGGTTGATTGGGGAAAACGGTGGAGCTGCACACGCCAAAAATCTACGGGTGAAGGTAATTTCTAGGCTCAATTGATGAAATTGATGCTATTGTTTCAAAAGTTATGAACTTTTTAGTTTTGAGTGTTCTTCGGTTATGTCAGCTTTTTAGTCTTGACATAGAGAGTAATTAAGGTACATCTTTAAGAAAAACTCACTAGAGATTGAGTAATCCATATTAGTCTTCATAGGTGACTTAGAATCGAGAGATTGAGATGTTATCTTCCAGTTTTTGAAGGTATATAGGAAATGACAGGTTCTCATACTAAACTCACGACCATTTCAAAGTGCCTCTTCCACTCATTGCTATAATGTTCTATTTCTTGGAGTTTTGCGCAGAGATGACCATGGAGATATGGTATAGGCTGTAACTAGGCCGTAGGCAACCTCCATTGCATATGAAACTTCATGATCTCAATTAGTGAATCCTTAACTATATGTTTCTGGGTATTGCATTAATATGAAGCATAAGGAAATAAAATTGAAATAAAACAGTAAGAGTTTTCTTTCATGAATGTCTTACATTTCATTTTTAGACTATGACATGAGCCAATATAAATAAAATGAGGCAAAAACATGTGAAATCAATACAGAAATTTCGTCTTTTTGTTAATGTCTTGATGATCGATCAAGTAGTTTGATTAGTTGTGGTGGTTCTTCGAAATGATCGATTTCCCAGGTTTGGGGTTTTTTGAGTGTCGATATGTGGATGTAAGGGCTATCCTCTGAAAATCAAGTTGTTTGACACTCTCAGTGAGAGAGGTTTGGACTGGAAACAAGGGTTGCTTATAACTTGCCCATCTTTCTTTCTTTCTTTGACATTCATAGTACTTTTGGATTTCTCACTTTGAATATTGTTGAGTGCTGAATTGGGCTGCTTTGCAGGATTATGGTTTGTGCTGCTGCTGCTTTGTTTGAATTGGGTTGTTTCAGGTACATACTTTTAAAACTTGCTCAAGCTAATTTTGATATAAAGCTAATGTCTTTACATTTTTTGGGTTATAATTATGATATAGAAGCTAACTTTGTGATTCATCAATGATTTTCACTGCTGCTTTATTTGGCCTCCTCAGTTCTGACCCAAAAAAAGAAAAAGGCTTCTTTTGTTGTTACTGTTGCTTTGTTTTGAGTTTTGAACTACCTGGGCTTCTTATTCTTATTCATTGTTTTTTGTTTTTTTTTTTATGTTTTTTTTTTTTAGCTATTTGGGATTTGTAGGATTGCTTATACATAAGTTAAGGAAAATATACTAATGGACTTTTTGAAGGAGTGATCTACTCGCGGAACTTTGATTTTTGTACTATTTTCAAATGGTTGGTTTATATTGAATTCCACTGATGTGATAGCAGAAAAGGTGCTGCTAAAAATATACAACAGGTAGAAGAGCTCCAAAGTTACCAGTATGAATATGTAAAGCCTCTCAATTATCAACTATGAACACATTACTGTGATTTCAGCGGAAAAGAAAGCATACTCACTGGTCTAGAGTCTGATAAAGTTATGATACACAGCAAGAACTTTAAGTACATAGTAACGAATCTAAAACTCTCACTGCAGAATTTCAACACTCCAGAAAAAGTGTAAAACTTAGGATGGCAATAGTACTGGGTTTGGACCAAAACTCACAGGATGCCACTGCATAATGTTCATCATAATTTCTCTCTAAAACTTATTTTTCAATTATTGTTAGCTGCATAAATTCTTAATACCACTAGCATAAGACAAATTATACATGAAAATTGAAAGCCTGGTAGTAGTTGCAAATTCACAGCTGGGGACCTGGGGTTGCTTAAGAAGCATAGAAAGCATTAATAACTGAAAGACAGGTTTTTGGGATTGTAATAGGAACAGTGATGGGTAAAAATTACGTGCACGCTTATTATTTTTGGGAAATTTTCAGAGAGAGTTTTATTGTGGGGTTTGGGAGTTTGTGAAAGTAGAAATGCCAGAAATGCAGGATTGAGAAAGATTTGTGAAGTGACCTTGCTTGGAGAAAGTAACTGCACAGATTTTACCAAAACAATAGTTACCACTCTGAGTTTCAGGGGATTTAAAGACTATAGCTTCTCTGAAAAAAGACTTTAAATCCCTTGAAACTGAAGCTCAGCGAACGCACCCTGTACATAAATAGGCTTCAAAGATCTTTCTATTTCATGCATCCAGAGCACCAAAATTACAGCCAACCGCACTGCAACTGCAAGGCAGTTTGGCCTTCATCCTTTGCCAAAACCAAAAAGGTTTTGTCAAAATGATTCCCTTCTTGCCCTAGCGTCTCTATACAACACCTTTCTTATGCTTTCATCATTAAAACCAAGACCATAGTTCCACAACTCACTTAAATAGTACACTTTCTACTTATGGAGTTTTATTAATCGGATTATTCTTGGAAAGGCTTCATTCAAAGGCTGGTTCCCAAGCTAGAAATATCCCTAAAATGGTACGCATACTGCATTCATGATATTCAATCTTTCTGAAATTATAAGTATGAATGTGTATAGTTTGATTGTTAGTGTGACAGTCAAAAGACTTTGATTGGACATCTGATAATGCATTGAACTTTTTTTTCTTAATTGTTATTCTTTTCTTTGTAGTGTATAATTGTTACTAACCAACATTTTATCTATTCCTCAGTGCTTCAAATTACAAATGCACAGAAGGTTAGCAAAGACACTACAAACTCGCATCAAGTGCATGCCAAGCAAGATTGAAAACTGAAGGACCATCTTTAGAATAGTGTCAATAGAAGAACAACGAAGCCATGCAGATATTTTTTGCTTCCTACATGGCAATTGTGATGCCCCAGAAATTCGTATTTGTTTTCCGAGAATTTTCTGGAATTTAAATTTTGGTTATCGGACGGTTTCGTGGCTTGTGGATGGAGCGGAAGTGTTTCGGGCGAATAATTATTCAGGAAGCGTCGTTTAGAGGGAGCGCAAGGGTTGACTTTTTATTCGTTGGGATTCTACAGAAACTTCCTGCACGAAAGTTGTAGAGCGCGTCGATACGAGTTCGTGGATATGTGGAACGCGGAAATCGGAGTTTGTATGAGGAAGTTATGGCCATTAGAAGAAGTTTCCATTTTGGTATAAATAGAAGTTTCCCTAATGGGAAACTTACTATTTTCATTTGCTTTCCTTTTCCGAAAACTCTTTTCTCTCTTGGTCGACTCCTTCAGAGACGAAATATTATGTCTGACCGGACCCGAACCCGGCTATCCGACCCGGCCGGAACTCGTAGCTCCGGTGATCTCTGGCCGTGAAACTTGGTCAGCTGGTTCGTCTCCTCCGTCTGGTCCTCCCTGTGGTGTCCTCTAGCGACGATTCGCTGCGGTGATGGCGCTAGAAGGAGTCGCAATTGATGTTTTTAGACCCGATCGGAAAACGCAGCTCCGGCGACATCGTGGCTTCATGCTTCCTTGGTTGAGTTCAGAGAAGGCTCCCTGATCGATCTATGGTGTTTGTTTGGATCGATTTACGTGGAAATCGGTTCAACTCAGATCGAGTAGTAATCCAAAGCTTGTGAGGTAGTTTTCGACCCTTTATGCTTGTTTTCTGACTTCGAGCTAGTTATGAAAATTCACAAGTATGCTTAGATGAACAACTTTGATGTTGGGAGTTTTGTGAAATATTGAGTTTTGGTCGGTGGCGGTGCGCCACCGCCTGTGGCAGGCCATGTAGGGAACTGTTTTTGGTATTATATATGTTCTACTCGTTGATACTAGCGTTTTGATATATAATATGCAAATTTTGGAGTTCGTATGAATTTGTTATGATTTGTTACGGTTTCATACAGGTCGATTTATTCAGTCCGTGAGGATTCAAGCTTCTGATCGACTTGTGGTTTTGGCATATTGATCGTAGAAGTATTCCGGAGACATGCGGTGGTCTCGGATGTGGTTTCGCCTCGATTGGCGTCACTTTGAGGATTTTAGTTCAAAACAGGGGTTTCGGACTTAAATCGTTGTGGATTGTTGCTAAGTTGAAATCGTATGTGATTAGGTACTTGACGAGGTATCCTAGGATGGTTGTTTTGTGGTGTGGCTGCCTTGTTCTATATTGAAGACGCAGCGGGAGTTTCAAGGTGAGTAATCTCACGATGTTCATTCACGAACGGATTTACCATGTTGTTTTGAGAGTTATTTAGTTAACTACAAACTATTGTTGGTATTAGTGGCATTCCTGAGTGAATGACCACACGTGTGTGTGTATATATATATATATATATATATATATATTTACGTGAAATATGTATATTATTGTGGGTTGATGGGTGATTTATGCAATAGGGATTGATGGGTTTCATTCTATTGCTTGAGGCTTGACTTTTCGGGAGACAATGTGTAGGAATTGGGAATTCCTATTGTTTGGGAAGTGTCAAGATTTGTGTGGGTTGTTTAATGTTTGATTTGAAGACCTGGGGAGGTCTGAGGATTCGGGGTTGCTGGGAGTGATCCGTGTGGTGATCTGTGTGGTGATCTGTCTGACGATCGGGACTTCACTCCTTTGACCGGGTGAGTGGATACGATCAGTTAGAGTTCTAGTTTGTTGTTGGTACATCATGGGGGGTAGCGGGGAGCTATCCGATGCTCATGAGTACGTGTTTTTAAAAGAGAGTTTCGGGGATTCTTTCTTTTAAATGTCCTAGGAGGACTTGTGAATCATATTCTATTTGTTAGGTTAACGATATATATGATTTAGGTGTGTGTTGATGTGTTGTGTGTCTAGGTTGGATTTATGTGTTGTGTGTCCAGGTTGGGCCGATGTGTTGTTTTGTCCAGGTTGGACTGATTTGTTGTTGGTACATCATGGGGGTTAGTGGGGAGCTATCTGATGCTCATGAGTACGTGTTTTAAAAGAGTGTTTCGGGGATGCTTTCTTTTAAATGTCCAGGGAGGACTTGTGTATCATATTTAATTGTCAGAGTTTCAATTAACATGATTTCGTCATGGGGTGATTTGAGTTGTTTCTTTTGGGAAAAGAATGTGTCGTTTTGGGAAAACAGGGTATGTGTTCCTTTTTACGAGTTGATGGGTTTCCTCGTTGGGCGAGTTGTGTATGTGTGGTTTTGAGTTACTCATACAGGCTTGCAAAAGCTTACCGGGTTTGTTGTGTGGCAACCCAGTGCACCATTCAAACGGTGTATGAGTTATTTCTGCAGGTCAGGATAATCGTGGCTGATGCTGAGGCAGCGTGCTTGCAGCTTAACGGTAGGAAGCCATTTATGTGACTTTACCGTTATTAAGACTTCTGCTGTAGTGAGCTCTGATGAGCATTTACGTTTTATTTTGTTGTGGCAATTTAATTCGTAAGCTGTTGTATTACATAACTCTGTGGAGAGCGAGTATATGTTATTATTGTGGGTTCAGGACATCAATGTGTACTTGAGTTAAAAGGAAAAAGTTTTCAGGTATTTTGTATTGATGACTAAATGATCGCGCATATATAAGTATGAGATTATATATTAATTTTTAATGTTGTTAAAAATCAGGGGCGCGACAGCAATGCTTTGTGGTAAAATCGAAACAACCTTTTTTTGATAAGACAATGGTTTATATGAAGCAATGAAAACCATTTTTGCTCCCACGTAATGGTTTGTACCAAGGCTACATGCAAAATGCAACTCCTAAAACTAGATTCATACAATGTAAACTAGCTTTTAAACAATTTTGTTTATTACACAAGTTTTTCGTTTCATATAAACACATCTTCGTTTTATTTGTCAGCTAAAAACATAAAACACATGGGACATAAATAGCTTCAGGTAAATCTACCATGCGCCATTGCTTTTCTCTTTTGTATTTCATTGTTCTAATTTGTTGACAAAAATAAATTCAGCAGCAAAGCGTGGATCGCATTTCTAGTATTATATAGTTGCCAACTTAGACTATTCCATCGATGAAGGCTTTTTATATGAAGTTGATTATTCTATGCATCACTGCATCCCAAGTTGCGCATAAATAAATTGCTCTGCCTGATGGCTGGCATTTGTCAATTAGTGATATAGTATTTGTCAAGCAAGCATATTAAAATTTAAAAGTAAGAATCACGTCATTGTTTTTTTCACCAAAAAAATCAAGTCATCGTTTCTTTTACCCAGACAAACAAACTCTGTTTTAGAAAGTAGTTATCTGATCAACTACATCCACTAATAACCTAAAAATTGTCCCAACAAAAAAAATAAAAATAAAAAACTAAATTTCGAACTAACCTTAACAAGAGATCCCTTATCTTTCTCGAAGAAAAAAAAAAACAAAAAAAAAACAAGAGATCCTAATCCATTTGCTTTTAAGTTTTCGGAATTGGGCAAATGATAACTTGTGTTTTTTGGTAAGGTCAGAGAGATTTCTATGAGAGATGGTGCAAATTGATCATGTTGCACATTACATATTGAAATGATTGAAAAGTCTGATGCAATTTTAAGGTTTTTGTTTCTACTTTTTTAGTTGGATCACGGATCACTATCACAATGAGCAGTGTCAGTTGTTCAAGTCGTTTTTTGTTTCTTCTGAAAAACCAAGTCTTTTTTAATTAATTGCTGAGTTTTTTTTATTTTTAATTACAAACGAGCATATATCTGTAGTTTTGCTTGGTGCCTGCTGACTGTGAGAACAGTGGAATTTGCAAGCAGAACAGCACTTCTGAAGAATTCTTCAATTTATCAAACTGTGAGTAAATTGGTTTTCATTCATATAGTTTTCTTATTTTCACAGAAACTCGACATAGATTAATGTGATTTAATTTATATTTGTTCGATGCACTTAACACCGTTAATCTAATTGATATGCAATATCCCCGTCTCGTTCATCAAAGATCAAACTCTTCCAAGTTCCAATTCGATCGTCAAACTCTTTAAATGAATCTATATCTCTGAAATAATTATTATCATCTTGAAGACTGAATTTATAAGGGAAAGGAGGAGGGGGATGAATCAGCCCATCATACTGAATTTATAAAGTTAGTGTAATTAGAATCCGTATAGTAGATTTTGACTTTTAGCTATCCCACCACAGTTTGATTTAACTAGAGGGGACTCTAAATGAGATTTGACACCCAGTCGGAGATGCTTAAATGGTTGAGCTTCGTCCGTTCTCGTTCCTCTTTTCTGCAAACATTGTTCCTATTTTCTGCAACGATAATGATCATATTGTCTCAGTAAATTTACAAACATAGAAAGTTCGTTAATACTATATTTTAGTTTTTAGGAAATTTACAAGTATGACTCAAGTTTTTCATTTTTTTCTCGTTATTTCATGTTATCGATCTGTCCACATATAAATAATATAATGATGCTAGCTAGCTCGATAAATTGGCAGGTCTAGTATGGGAAGTACTGGTTTTGCTGCTCACTCCATTTTCCCTGAATCTCTTAACCTTAATAACTATAAACACTGGAGTATGCGGGTTAAAACCTACTTGTTGGCCGAAGGTTTATGGAACATTATCAAAGAAACTGAAAGAAATAAACCAGAAGATGGTGATTCTGAACCGGAACTGATCGAGGCTTTGACAATGAAGAATGCGAAAGCTCTGCATGTAATCCAAAACTCGTGCGGGAGTGATATGTTTTCTCTGATAAGTCATATTGACACTGCCAAAACTGCATGGGAGGTCTTGGAAAGAGAGTGCAAGGCTCTGAAGGCAGACACGGATACAGATCTGGAAAAGGAAGGTTTGTACTGTTAAAAGTTTAATTAGCAAATGATTAAGGCTAGAAAGTTACAGCTACTGACACCCTTTCAATCTCAACTAATAAACTTTACATGCTTTACACATACCAATTCCTTAATTTCTTATAGATGTCAATCATGTAGGCTATGAATTATTGTCTTACACTAATTAACCCTGCGCATATTTATTCTCATATTTTGTCATAAGCTTCTGTTCTATCGAAAAATTGTTTGGGCCCAACGGTAATTTTGGCTGGAGACTTAAGAGTATTCAGTTCACTGGGTCGCTATCTACGGCCCAAAATAGGTTTACTATTTTTATTGGGCTAAAGCTTCGCCCAACCCTAAGTATAAGTATAAGGTATAAGTAGAAGGCTCGACAAAGTGGTGTTAGCTCAATGGTTAGAGCACCCACTACCTAATGACGAAGTCATGGGTTCGAGTCACCATAGGGGTAGGAGTGAAATCCTTTGATCCTCTTTTAGAAAAAGAAAAAGAAAATAGTATAAGTAGAAGGCTCTAGGCAAAAACAAGACACATCAACTTATCTATTTAGACATCAAAGCCTCTTCAGAGCAAACCTCAACTACGGTTGAACCAGAGAAGTTAAGGACCACCTTAACACCCAGAGAAGCTAAGGACCTCCTTAGCAAACCCTCTGCTTTCTTGACTTTCTGATGGTTGCTTCATTTAACCTACAAAGTTAAGTTTCGATAATCATGACACTAGATCATGCCAAAAGTCCTTATTCTGTTAATGCAAGAAGAAGAACCGTACCTTTTGAAGAGGTTGATGCTTTTCTCGTCCACAAGCTTCGTACAGAATTCAGTCCAGGACAACCTAGACAACTCGCACCCCACGGTGCTGGCATGCCGCGCACGGGTAAAATAGAATGTTTCCATGGCCTTCTTGGGAGAGCCAAACATTTTGGGATTCCTAATGGGACTAAACTAGAGTTTTTTGGCATTCATCATCGGGAAGTCGGAGGAAAATCCTTATTTGAAGAAATTCCCATGTTTCTTGAAACACAATACCTCCAGTTACAAGCCGCACAACAATGCTACTTGTTGTGGTCTTTCTAAAAAAGAAAATTCTGCGAAGTTCACTTTTGACGGCTCGCAAACAGTTAACATGGTGACTAGTAATGAGTTAGGAGAATCTACCACCTTGGCAAAACTGGTGAAGATGATGGTAGCTATAACCACTATCCAAGATTGACAGGTTGCGCGAATAGCAAGAATAACCAATCTCTCTATGAGGCTTGCCTCAGTGGCCTCGAAACAGACTTAACAACAAGAGGATCTCCATCAGCTGAGAGAGTATGTCAAGCAGATCCCAACTGCGAAGTATGTTACGTCTAGCGGGAAGGGTCAGAATAATAATAATACTCCTAGCGGCAGTAAGAAAGGCGACCCCCAATCTTCAGGGGGTTTAACCAGATTTGGCCAGAAGAATGGCTAGGCAAAAGGGAACTGGCATGGGGTTCTTTACAATTTCTGGACATAATCAAAATGAACTCCTAGTGTTACAAAGGTTCGATGACAATGAGGATGAGATTATCTATGAGTTGATGCGGCTGAAATAGCCTCACAATTTAACCCTGCAAAATGTAGTTGTCAGTATAGGATAAGCAGGGATCGTTCAGTCCGGGGATTGACAAATAAAATAATAAAATGGGTCGTTTTGAAATCTGGTTCCTAATCTACTTAAAATAAAAACGAAACAAATAAAACTATCTACAATGATCGACTTCTTCACACTTAAATAAGAATTTTCAAACCATATCAACATGCAACGAGTTGTTTTAATCTATACAACCTAAAATCGTGCCAACACTAAATATCATAAATGAATTTGAAGTACAAGTCTGAAGAGATCGAGTACCACTTTAATTCTTCTTTTTAATCTCCTAAGTTAGGAAAAGTCCATCACTTAAAAAATTTCATATAAAACATTACGTTAATAATGAATAGCATCCGTCAACATTAAATATGAATCATTAATTGCAATTAGAATTTTGAATTCAAACATGTATGTATCCATAAGAAGTTACAAACGCACGAAACATGTAGCATATAATCTCGACCATTGTACATAGCCTTTACCACTTCAATTTCTGCCCTAAAACGATTAAGTGAATTAGAACACAAATTTGGCTTTATTAACCTGCAGATTAACATCATTGTTCAACCAAAATCATATGCCTAAAGATATAAAAGGATGGCACGAAATCAGATGGTAAATATATCATAAACAACTCAAGAACATAAAGAAATGAATCTAAAAATTACTAATATAAACTCGTTCTTAATAAAAATCCAACTCCAATAACAAAGTTCATAATTGAAATCTGAAATTCAATACTAAAGAGTACAAAAACAGAAATAAGGGTCATGAATTACACTTTTTGATCTTCAAGGAAGCTTGGAGAACGTCAAGAGAACACAGGGGCCTTCAAGAACACGAACAGTCTTGGAGAAGTCCTAAAGCTCTTCACGGCAAGAAGTTTTTTTTTCTGAATTTTGGAGAGGGTTTCTGAGTATGTGGTGCACATCAGGTAGGGCCAAAGATGAGATGGTTAATAAGGCATCATTATTACTATTGGCCCACCATCTTGAAGGATTGCATCAGCTTCGCTAAAGGTTGTTTGGAGTGTCAAGCACATGGACTAGTTCAGCGAATCCCCAAAACCCCCATGCAACCTATCATTAAGCCTTGGCATGCAAGGTTTAGGGTTTAGGAAATGGAAAAATGGACTTGATTGGGATGATTCATCTGGCATCATCCAAGCTCCATAAGTTCATCACTGTGGCTACTGCCTTCTTTATGAAGTGGGTTGAAGCTGCACCCTTGAATGAGGTATTAGCGAGAATAGTAAGAAAATTCATTTATCAAAACATTGTTTGCAGGGTTGGCATCCCAGAATGTTTGGTCACAGACGCGGCGGGGGGGGGGGGGGGGGGGGTATCATTCATGGCAGATGAGGTTTAACAGTTGAAGGATGACTTGGGTATTAAGTTGGTAAACTCTACTCCTTATTATGCTTAGTCCAATGGTAAAGCTGAAGCAAGAAACAAGATCATCATTAGCATTTTGAAGAAAATGCTGGAGGAAAACCAAAGGAATGAACACACTATGGCCGTACAAAACTTCTAAATGAAACTCCACAGCTACCCTATGCTCTAATGTTTGGACATGATGTTGTACTCCCATTAGAGATTAATGTCCAGTCCTTGAGAGTTTAGGAGTAGTACCAACTCATTGGCGAAGACTATGTTTAGGCTATGTGGCAGGAATAGGAAGACTTGGGATTTTTAGCGGATTGAAGCATTACAAAATCTAATCATGGAGAAATAGAAAGTTTCGCGATCTATGACAGTGAGCAGAGGAGTAGCTGTCAGAGAGTCCATTGTGGTCACTTTCAGACCCACTCTTGGGAGCCATTTCAGTTTCTAACGATTTTTTGGAAAGAGAGGTTACTGGATTTGCAGAGACTAAGAGGAATTTCTTGGATGCGATGGTCACCCAGAGTTTTTTGCAAATGATTTTAAAAGGAACATTCGTGAGGGAATTGAAAAGGATTTTTTTTTTCAATTAGTATACGTTAGGCCTTGATATTAACCGTGACATATTAAGTCATCTCTGCTCAGTAGCTGACAAGTGTTAGGCCTGATCTCGAGGCTTTTGGGGGTGGGGGAATGTTTGACATGAGCCCAAAAGTATTTCTGCTTGGAGACTGAAGATTGTTCAGTTCATGACGCTGATATCTGCGAAATAGGTTTACTATTTTTATTAGGTTAAAGCTTCACCCAAGCCCATAAGGGAAATGAGTCCATATGCAACTATGAATATGAAACCAATTGGGAATCTATTCAATAATTCTTCAGTCGCAAGGAACAACGAGCCTATATAGTATAAGTAGAAGGCTCAAGGGCAAAATCAAGACAGAATAACTTATCTATTTAGATATCAAAGCATCTCCAGAGAAAACCTCAACTACAGTTGAACCAGAGAAATTAATTAAGAACCACCTTAACACCTAAAGAAGCTAAGGACCGCCTTAGCAAACCCCAGAGCGTTCTCGACCTCTCGGTAATTGCTTTGCGTAACCTACAAAGTTAAGTATCGATAATCGTGACGCAAGAGATCACGTTGAAAGTCCTTATTCTGTTAAGGCAAGAAGAAGAACCTTGTGACGAGGTTGGTGCTCTTCTCGTCCACAAGCCAAGTACAAAAGTCAGGTCCGGGACAATCCAAACAACTCGTACCCCACATCGTTGACTGTTTGCATCGCCTTCTTGGGAGAGCCAAACAAAAATCATATGGCCTGACAATAAATTTGACACTTCTACTCCGTACAATTGAATTTTCAATATTCTCAAAGAAAGAAAAATATGTCCATACCGGAATCAAAACCCCACACAAAGAAGACATAAATAAAAGCAACTAAAGGTACTATTATATACTAGTCAATCAATATGCACTCATGTCAATTCGCTTTTCTATATTTATTTATTTAATTTAAACTAGAACCTTAATAAATTGGGAAAGACATTGTCATATATTCTAGCAACAAAATCACTGGTATAAATTTAAGGACTAGTAGAGAAATTGGATCTCGAAATTGGACTTGTAAATTGACCGGATTTGGAGTGGATCAACTTAAGTCCAAATCTGTTTAGTAATAAAAAATTTCGCCCTAATCTGATCTGATAGCTCAAAAGTAAACCTGTAAATAGACCGGATTTGGAGTGAATTTTATTGTTTATGTAGAGTTTTAATTAACCTTAGGCATTATGGGTAGTTTAAAACTTTAATATTCACTTAATTAATAAAGATACAAAAATAGAGTACGAGAAGTGCATTGGTGAGATTCTGAAACCGGGCTCAGTTTTATTTATAATCTGTTATTTAACTCTTTTATCAATGACATACGAAATTTTATGTTTTTGGTCATAATTGAAAGAAGAAATATTTTTGGTATATTTTGAAGTTGGTTAACAACTTTTCTACAAATAACTTCCCACTACATCTTTAGAAAAAATAAAAATTTATTACACATGTAGGGCATGTATGAATGAGGCAACTGTGTGTCTCTTACGGAAATTTATTTATTTTTTTATCATTTTAAGAGATCGCCTATGAGACTCATTTTCTGATAACATTTCGGCATTTAGAGTTTTCAACAGTTCAGTTTCTAAGTTTTTATAAATAAGTTACTATGTAAATTTTCAACCATAATGAAAATCATCAAAGATTTCGTATCCTCATAAAAAATTTCATTAATTGGCTTTATTGTGACATATAATTAATTTCAGGAGTCAAGTTTTGCTATAAAGAGAAAAGTAATTAAGAATTAATGGATACTATGGGAATAGCAATACTACTGAAAACCAATAAGAATGTATGACAATATAAAAACATATAAAGCATAAACAATGCAGGTGAGAACGATGCCAACGACTTCAAACGCTATGAACCTTTCTTCAATTATGTTGTCGGTGGAAATTGGCTAAAGGCAATGGAGTGTCTTGAAGAAGAAGAACTAGATATCAACGAAGCAGTGAGAGCAAGAGATCCAAAAGACCAAAACACAGCTCTTAACCTAGCAGTCAAGGAAGGGCATGCAAATATTGTTAAAGAGTTACTGTCGTTTATGAGAGAAGAAGATCTGGTAGTGAAAAACAGTCGTGGTTACACACCTTTAGGCAATTGTGCCAGAAAAGGCTATGGCGGAGCAGCAAACGCTGAAGAAGTGGCTAGATACATAGTTGAAAAGAACAAGAATGTACTCACCATTGGCATCAATCCTCCTCACAATTGGCTTCCAGTTGTCGAGGCTTGTTCTTGGAACAGATGGGAACTGGCTCGCTATCTCTATTCTGTCACTCCCCATGAAGTTCTATTGACAGAGACCAGGCCTGATGGCCCTCAAATTCTTACATATTGTTTTAAGCATATCAAAGGGTTTGGTAAGAGTTAAAAGCATTTAGTCAATTATTTGTGCCTTTATTGTTTTAATTGCTGCATAACTCTTCATTCTTTCCACTCTACTTTAGATATTGTACGGGACATCCTGAGACGTAATCCAATCTTGGCTCTTACTAGAAACTACGACGGAGAGTTTCCTATGTCTGTATTGGCTTGTGTGCATTCTGCATCCTTCAGTGGAAGGCAACTTAAACATTGGCAGAAGTGGATCTATAACAGTAAGTATTACATTTTCTTTCTTTGAGTTATCCATTTAATTATAGAATAATCATGATCTATTTAGTGACTTTACCTCTGAGTCAAACAGTAAACTAGGTAATTAGTTTTTTTTTTTCTTTTAAAAAGAGATGATCAAATGGTTTCACTCTTGCCCTCATGGTGACTCGAACTCATGATTTCGTACATAGGTAGTGGGTGCTCTAACCACTGAGCTAACACCACTTCGTCAGGTAATTAGGTTGAAGTTTACCTCCGATAAAACAGAAAAGAAAATTAAGACCTAAATCTTAAATCATAGTCATAAGACTTTCACAGTGTAATTTCTCTTTACTAATTCATTTTGTCATCTCATCCCTGGAATGACTTATCTGTTGTAGAGAAATTGAATTTGGGAGAAATTTTCTGTGTATTCTCATTGATAATAGGGGCCTCTTTATATAGAGGATTACAATGCATAGAATCTCAATCATACAAGGAAAGTAATTCTACATAGATTAGGATTCTAGATCCTTCTAATTAAATCCTATTACCATTAGGTCAAGTAACCTAGAGTTTGGGCTAAACACAAATTAGGTTTTCCTTCAACACTCCCCCTTGTGTTGCCCAAACGCGGTGCTTCTCTCGTTGCCTTGTTAAAAAACCTTGCCGAGTAACAAAAACCCAGTGGGACAAAAATAACCTCGGTCGAAGGGGAAAAAGAGCACAAAACACCCTTCACGATTCGAGACGAACATGTAGACATCTCCCCCTGATGTCTGCACCTCCCCCTGATGACTACGATCATGGGAGTTCAGATAATTT
>BDJD01002820.1:16356-33904 GCA_002564525.1 Rosa multiflora | reverse complement strand
GGGGGATGTTTTGAATTTCCAATTATAAGTATCGTAAAGTTAAAGTTCCGTCCTGTGAATTATATATATTTATGATTGTTATTCGTACAGGACGAGAGGAGTCTCCATACGAGGAGAATCACGAGCGACGTCAGGATTGACCGCATATTGTGAGTGGACCTTTGATTTTAATTGATGCATGCAAATTATATTCCGCAAATTTCGAGTTTATCGATTTATCAACTTAATTATCGAGCATTTTATTTTGGTTTGGTTTATTGAATGATTTATTGGTTTGAACTTTTGAATTAAGTTTCGTTATGCTCAATTTGAGGATTTGGATTTATGCGGATCCATTTATACTATTTATTTTATTTTATTCGACGATTAGAGATTATAATGAGATTTCGATGAAGCCCCTAATTATATTTGAACCTGAGATGAGCTTGGCGTGCGGGGTCACGTCTTTATACATGTGGATTCTTATTTTGTGAAATACGTGGGGAAATTATACAGTTTTCTTGGCTTTCTACTATCTTCTTTTTCACCATACGCGGGTCCGGTGCTTAGGTCTCCTCCTCACTTACTTTGTGTTTGTGAGTGGCAGTGAGGTAGCTTTCTCCTCCTCACGTGGGTGGTAGTCGAGGTGATATTCTCCTCCTCGCACAATCTATGTGCGAATGGTAGTTGAGGTTATTAGTTCTCCTCCTCACACAATCTATGTGTGGGTGGCAGTCGAGGGTAGGTAGAGCCTGAGGGGCTCCATTCCCATATGGTGAACCCATTTTCCCCTTTGTTCTTTGGATGTTGTTCTTGACTAGCGGGGCTAGTCGGTCCTTTCTTATTTATTGCATGCATCGGGAGTTTTATGGAAATAAATGTGGAAAAGTATAAAACCCTTTTTCTTTCAATTATTTATTTTTGTCCACTCACGCTAATGTTTTTTTTATATACTTTTCCCTGGGCCCTTCGGTTTCAAATGCCCAGATTGCAGTACTGTTGCTCGGTGTACGAGAGTGAGCCATAGTGACCGCACCTGCTTCCGCCATCACATTTTGTAGGTTACCTGGTTAACCTACTGTATTCCTTGTCTTTTTATATTCCTAGAATGCTCTGATTACTAAGGGATATGTGTGACCCAACGTATATGTATTATATTTGAGGTCTATGACCTAACTTGGGTGATTGTAGTAACTTGTACCTTTCGGAGATTATGTTTAATGTTTTTAACTTTGAGATGGGTTTGGATGAATTTGGGAGCAGGGTGGCTCCAGGAGTTATGGTTGGGTTATTAGAAGTGAATTATTGGCTTTCTGCAGGATTATGGGTTATCCATTTTTAAGGGAGGTTATGCCGAAATTTTTGGTAAATCTCCTTTAAAGGTGGGTCCCGCAGGGCCACTTCGGATTCCAGGGTGGAATTCGGGGCGGGTCCTGTCACTTTGGATCTTCTTCTAGAGGGGAACCCTAGCAGTGTAGTTCTTTTTTCTTTTTTTATGGTGCTTGTGTGGTTTTTTCCTTATAGTGTTGGTTTTTTTCTTTGTCAACTTGTTCTAGTTGGCTCATTATTACATCTCTGGTGCCTGATGGGAGTCTTCTTTTTGTCTGATTGTTTCCCACATTGGTAGTTGTTGGGGTGTAGTTCTAGATGTGGTTGGTGGTGGTATTATGTGTAGGTCCAGTGTTACGCAAAATACAAGGTTTCCCTAATGCTACTTGGTGATCGGGTAGCAGTATCCATTAGAGCAGGTTCACCTGTTGGTTACTAGGTTGGATTCACTAGGTTAGACACTGTTCACTGCTTTTTTATATTTGTTTCCACCCTTTGGGTTACTGGGTCACTAGATCAGTTCACTCTCTAGGTCAATTTGTAGGTCAAGAAATTGACCTCGAGAGTGACCCAGTGACTTAACGGGTAGAAACAAACATAAAAAAGTAGTGAATAGTGTCTGACCCAGTGATCCAGTGACCTTGACTCAGTAACCAACGTGTGAACTTGCTCTTAGTTGTGGTCTTTGAGACCAGCAGGCTGCCTTATGTTTACTAGTTTCAATGGTATAAAATTGGAATGAAAATGATGATAATTAATTGGTTAACAACTTTACGATTTGGCTGATTTTCTTTCATGGGATTTATGTCATTATAGGGAAGTTTATTTCCTAGGATTCTAATTATTAAACTACTACCACGTTTACTTAGTAGGAATAGGAATGAAAATTAAGGGAACGATTCTGGTATATGAGTTTTCCTACGTTTACGTACTAATATATATAAGTATTGAAATGGGGGTGGGTGTGGACTGTGGGTTTCACCTTATTGTCAGAAATCAATTCCTAAATAATCCAGAGTTTAATAACCAGAGAGAGTATGGATTTCGGAATGAAAGCCTCAGGAATGCATTTTTTCTAACCAAAATATCCTAACGTGTTTTCTATAACCCCAAATTACCCATCACCCTAAAAATATATACATCTCTCAACATCATAAAACAACTACGATAAACCTCCTCTGGCAAAAGAAACGGCTGGACTTCTTTTGGTTAGTGACCTATCTTTCTTCTGTCTTCTCTAGTTTTCTCTTTATTTTTTTTCTTCATTTCATTAATTCATTTGGGCCCTAGCCGTCATTTGTTCTTCCTTTTCTGTATCTTAATGCAAAGACTATGGCCTTCTATGCACACTGAAATTGTTCAGTAGTAGTTATTTATTGGGTAGTAGGCACTTGAAGGAGTTGTTTAGTTGTTGGTGCTAGAGGAAACTCTCCTTAGTATGTTCAGATATTGTATCTATTCCATTAAGGAAACATGTTCACTATTTCGATTATGTAAATACTTTTTCAATTATGTGATTATTGATATATCATGCATTTTGAACCCATGAGTCCAAATAATGTCTGTCGGATTGTTAAACTCCACATAAACATCAAAATAGAAAATTTAGGTGAACTGGACAGTCACATTAGGAAAGATATATTTCAGGATGAAACAGATGTGGCAGTTTGAGAAGTGGGTGGTTAAGGTACATTAGATAAACATTGCTCTCTCTAACCAAAGCCGGTACTATCTTCCTCAAAAATTTTACTCTAAAAAACTCGCCCTTGCTAACTCCATCACAATTACTTCCAATCATTTCTTTGCTCTAGTTCAATTCCCTATATCCCCACTGTTGTCTTTGTAACCTTTCTACTGAAATTTTTTTTTAGCCATTTATTTTTATAGGGGTATTTTAGTAATCAAATCAATTATAATTTTGATGCATGAAGACATGAACACAAGGATTCATCATTTGGCCCTTGGGCCTTAAGCCTGCCACAAACCCGCTCGGCCAGGCCCTTGCATTAGGGTGGGCCAGCCCGTGCCTTTCTTAAATAGGATAGGATATAGGCCATGCAAATGAAGCCCAGCCTGACCCATTTGAGCCCATAAGGGTCAAGCTCGGCCTGTCCCTCTGAGTTCTAAAAATTTTCTTTTTTTCTATTTTCTAAATATGTTTATTTTTTTACACATACAACTTGTCCCTTTCTTATTTTGTAATTATTTTAAGGATTAATTTCAGTTTACCCCCCTGAGGTTTAGGGGTGTCATCATTTCACCCCCTCTACTTTGAATTTTGAATTTTTACCCCCTAAACTTTCCAATTTCAATCAGCCGTATCCAATTTCTACTATTCTGTCCAAATTGGACTTTAAGTTTGACTTTTGAGGGCTAAAATGGTCATTTCAACATAAAAAAATTAAAAAAATAAATTTTTTTCTTTACGTTTTTTAGTTTTTTTTTTATTTTTTATTTTTTTAATTTTGTCTTCAACCTATACACCACAAGTTATAATAGGTTTATAAAAACAAAAAAATACTCTACGTGGTTGAAAGCTGCTCGCTGGTCTACGATATTTGTGATATATCTCTGATAAAGTGAAGAATTTTAGGATATATCCCCAATAAAGTGAAGAAATATTTGTAAAAAATAATTTTACACTTTATCTGTAAATAAATATCTGTATATCCCCAATAAAGTGAAGAAATATCTGTGTAAAATCATTTTTGGTCTACGATATTTGTGATATATCTCCAATAAATTGAAGAATTTTATGATATATCCCCAATAAAGTGAAGAAATATCTGTAAAAAATGATTTTACACTTTATCTGTAAATATCTGTATATCCCCAATAAAGTGAAGAAATATCTGTGTAAAATCATTTTTTACATATATTTATTTACAAATATCTGTGTAAAATCATTTTTTACATATATTTATTTACAGATAAAGTGTAAAATTATTTTTTACAGATATTTCTTCACTTTATTAGGGATATATCCTAAATTCTTCACTTTATCGGAGATATGTCACAAATATTATAGACCAACGAGCGGTTTTCAACTACCTAGAGTATTTTTTTTTTTTTGGTAAACCTATTATAACTTGTGGTGTATAGGTTGAAGACAAAAAAAAAAACGAAGAAACAAAAAAAAATTAAAAAATTTAAGAAACCAAAAAACTAAAAAACAGGCAAAAAAATTTTATTTTTTTATTTTTTTAAATTTTTTTATGTTGAAATGACTATTTTGGCCCTCAAAAGTCAAACTTAACGTCCAATTTGGACGGAATAGTAGAAATTGGACACGGTTGATTGAAATTGGAAAGTTTATGGGGTAAAAATTCAAAATTGAAAGTAGAGGGGGTGAAATGATGACACCCCCAAACCTCAGGGGGGTAAACTGAAATTAATCCTTATTTTAATTAGTAAACTTTATTATCTTTAAGTTTTATTTCCTTTATTAACAAAAACTGCTGTGAAATGCAATATTCTCCGTTAAGAATACTTACTTCAGGAAATTAAGCATGCATGAATTGGCATGGAATACAGCATTCTTCGAAGGGAAAATTTCACAAACAGTACACCAAGTAAAGGCCACTAATAATTCTTATACATAAAGTTTCAAACCAAACATTTCGGTACACGAAATCTGAAACTCGACCCACTATCAGTACACGACGTCAATTTTTGACACCAAAATGTCCATTATGCCCTCAGTTTTTTTTTAAATAATTTTTTTTTTCCTTCATTTTATCTCTTTCTTCTTCCTTCTTCCTCGTGGAAAATCATAGCGTGTGTAACTCCTGGTAAGTCATACCCCCCTCTTGAAGAGTCCTTCTTTCTTTTTCCAAAAACGCGCATACACAGCAATCAAATCCGGGGACTTGAAAACCATTCCAAACTTTCCCATTCAATCAGACCCAACCAACAAAATAAATACCTAAACTGTCTACTTCCTTTTCCCAATTGTTTTCCATGGCTTCCGTGGCGATATTCTCTTCGTTGCGTCGGCGGAGGTCGTCGTCTCTGGAGGCCTTTTTAGCTCCGGTGGACCTCTCCGACGTGGCGTTTGTACAGACTCTCGTTTCGGTCACGGCGGAGATTGTGTCGTCGTTTTCAGACAAGTTGTTCTATTTCCAGAGACGGAATTTGAGGTCGCTGGTCCGGAAAGTCGAGCTCTTTCTCGTGCTTTTGGAGTCTTTGAACGACTCCCCCGGGTCAACTCTGCCATGAACGGTGGTGATTTGCCTCAAGGAGCTTTATTTGCTGCTGTACAGATCCAAGATTCTCCTCGATTACTGCGCCCAGTCCAGTAAGCTCTGGCTTTTGCTCTAGCACCATCCGATTTCAGTCCATTTCCACGACTTGAATCAGGAAATCTCGACCCTTCTGGATGTTTTTCCGATCGACGAGGTTGAGTTGGGGGAGGACGTGAGGGAGCAGATTGAGCTTCTGCAGAGACAGGCAAGGAGGGCGAGGTTGTTGATCGACGAAGCCGACGAGGAGTTGAGGATTCAGCTATTTAGTTTCCTACATGAATTCGAGGAGGGAAGGGTGCCGAATTCGGATGATGTGTGGGTGTTCTTCGATCAGGGATTGGGGATTAGGGATGCCAAGAGCTGCAGACATGAGATTGAGTTCTTGGAAGAGCAGATTGTGAATCACGAGGGGGATGTTGAGCCTACACTGTCTGTGCCCGGAAGAAAGAAGAAGAAACAGATAAAAACGAAGGAAAAAAAAATAACAGAAAAAAAAAAATTATTAAAAAAAAAAAGAACAGAGGGCATAATGGATATTTTGGTGTCAAAAATTGACGTCGTGTACTGATAGTGGGTCGAGTTTCAGATTTCGTGTACCGAAATGTTTGGTTTGAAACTTTATGTATAAGAATTATTAGTGGCCTTTACTTGGTGTACTGTTTGCGAAATTTTCTCTTCCTTTATTAAACAACACTTCAATTTAGGAGATTTGGAGAGATAATTAATTGAAATAACCACCTTGACTAATATTTATAAATGTTATTAAGGTAAGTTTAAAAACCTACATATATATTAGAAAGACCAGCAAAAGAAAAGGAGAAATGAGTCATAGATAGGGCTGTCAATGGGTCGTGTCGGGTTAAGGTATTTGTCGTTTCGCAAGATACAAACCCAACCCAACCCATTTAATAATCGTGTCAAAAATTTAAACCCAAACCCAGCCTATTTATTAAAGGGGCCATGGCCACTTACCCAATTTTAGCCTAAAAATTGCATACTTACTCCACCAAGAGTTTTTTAATCCCATTTACCCAATTTAAACATCAATGACAGTTTTTCCCTCATTCTAATTAACAAACTACACTCCCCCCTCAGACTCTCTCTCTTGACTCCTCTAAGACTCTCTCTCTCTCTCTCCTCCCCCCCCCCCCCTCTTTGTTCTCTTCTCTCTCTCCTTCTGCCCTCTCAAATTTCTTCCCTCACCGGAGACCACCTCAGCTTCGCCTACGAGTACTCCTTCGCCCTCACTCTCTCCGCCGCTAACAATGACGTCGTTCTCGGAAACTGCTCGATCCCTGCATTCTTCAGCGACACTAAGAACTTCACGTTGTTCTGGTCGATCATCACCATGACGAGTGACCTTGATTTGGAGTCGCTGAGATCGGATCTGAAGTGGAAGGGCGGGGTTCCGATGAAGTTGGAGATGGACACCAAGGTGAAAGTGACAGTGGGAGGGAAATTGAAGAGCAAGAAGGTGGGGATTAGGTAAGTCTCCGTCGGTGGCTTCAGTTGCTGACTCCCATTGCAAGGCTGATCTTCGAAACAAGATCTGGAGATGGACCTTTTAATCATTACTTAATTGTGCCTCTCTCTATATCATGAATCTAAAGGCGGATGTGACCGTGTGTAAGGATGGGTGTGACTACTGGACGGTGCAGGAGGCGGTGGATAAGGCGCCGGAGAATTTAGAGATAAGTATAGCATAGTTGAGTTATACTTATCTTCGTGTTGGCGGGTTGACCCGTGGCCGACCCATTTATTAAATGGGTCATGGCGGGTTGACCCACGGCCGACCCGCTTTTTAATCGTGCAGGTTCAACTTGCTTTATTTCGTGCGGGTTTCAAGTTGTGTTATCGGGTCGTGTCGGAATTGACAGCCCTAGTCTTAAATTACCCACCTATACAACCATTGAACCACATTTTGACACAAAATAATAATAATAATGATGATGATGATGATGATGATAATGATGCTATACAACCATTGAACCACATTTTGACACAAAATAATAATAATAATAACAATAATAATGATGATGATGATCGATGATTATTATTATTATTATTATTATTATTTTTTTTTTTTTTTTTTTTCAACACAATAAGGCCTTTTTCGACCCTATTTGAAGGCCTGATCCTGCCCTAACGGCAGGTAAGGGCTAACAAATGTAAGCGTTGGCAGGGCCCAAAATTTTGTTGATTTTGACTAGGGTCGGCCAGACCCGACGAGACCTGACCCTAGCCGAGCCCATGATGACTTCTACATGAACATTAGTAAACAATATCAATTGTAATCAGTTACATTTCTATTCTCATTTCATATGATAAGTAGACAACGTAATAAAAATGAAATATTCTTATACCGATTCCTTCTCTAATTTCAATTGTCTTCGATTCACGATTTTTTCCATTTTAAATAAGTAAACGTGCCAACATGTAGAATGAGCCTTCAATTCATCCTTTAGAGAATTTTCGGTAGCTTTCTAGATACATTAATACCCTCACGGTTTGGCAAATGGCAATTTACCTACTAATAATAAAGCTAAAGAAAATAAAATTGATAGCTTTTATGTTTTCACTTTTCAGCCATTCATGTTTTTCTTTAAAGGCCATTTCAATTTATCTAACGTGTGTGTGTGTGTATATTAATCAATATTCTTCTAATTAATATGCAGTCATAAGAGGTATCACGAGGGGTGTCCGTAAACTTCTGGGTAATGCAACAATCAACATAATTTATTTTACATTCCCTTTTGCTTAAATTGACTATGTATCAATAAGTCTTTGAATGTTTATAACTTTATACAGGAATCAAATCCTTATATGAAATGAAATTGATCAATATGCATATCCTTGAATTTCTACGTTGCATCGGTGAAGTGATAAAAAGGGAGAAACTTACAGAAGTGCAATGGAAAATCGTGAAAACTTCACTATTTCGAGCTACAGAACGAGGAAATGTTGAGTTTGTCACTGAAATATTTTGTGCAGCTCGAAAGTTCATTGGAACAACTATGAAGGATGAGAAAGGAAGAAACATATTTCATGTTGCCATTGAATGCCGCCAAGAAAACATTTATAACCTTATATATGGACTGCGGATGGAAAAGAAAAGGAATTTGGGATGTACTATAACAAGCCATAACGAAACTATGCTCCATATGTCGGCGAATTTGTCGCCGCTCCCACAATTCAATCATATTAAAGGTGCATATTTGCAAATGCAAAGAGAGCTGCAATGGTTTAAGGTTAGAATTCTTCTCATTAGTTTCTTTTTAATTTGTTTTAAATGTTAAATGTAATCAATTGCTCCTATGTAGAGAGTAAAGAGCTTTGACACCCACTTTTTTGTGAACCACACCTCCATCTTCCTTTTTGTATGGGTGTTTTTACACTGGACATGCATATGACAAAAGGAATGAGGGGGTGCGGTCTGCAAAAAATATGTGCTAATTTTAATCCCTTTTAACACTACTTTACCAATATATACTCAAACTTTTTCCGGTTTTAGGGAACGTTTTTGTTGGTTAGGCATATTTGACTTTATGTTATTATTCATTGTACGTATTCTCTTCAATTTTATCAATATTATTTGCCTGATAATTCGGATGTATTATTTGTTTAACTATACTATCTCTAATCACCAATATAGCCTAAATAGTTTGCATGAGGTGGTGCACTCTCAAAGAATAGATATTGGCATATTAATTTGTATTCATAAAACTAATTGGTTACTTCTTGGTCAAATATTTGAGTTTTTATTAATTGGAATCCAGGAGGTGGAGAGTATTGTACCAGTTGAAATGCATGAATCTCTAAATACTTCAGATGTGACGGCACGTGAGCACTTCACTAAAAATCACAAGAAATTAATGAAGGATGCAGAAGACTCAATTAAAGGGATAGCAACTTCTTGTACAGTTGTGGGTGCTCTCATTGTTACCATCATGTTTGCTGTAGCATTCACCGTTCCTGGTGGAAGCGATAGTAACACAGGTCTTCCCATTTTCATGGATAAAAAGTCGTTTAAGATTTTCATCATTTCAGATGTTATATCATTAGTGTCCTCCACAACCTCAGTAATTATATTTTTGGGACTCCTCACATCACGTTATGCAGAAGATGACTTCCTCACATCTTTGCCCACAAAAATGATGATCGGTCTTTCCACTCTTTTCCTCTCGATTTCTACTATGATGATCGCATTTTGTTCTGCACTTACCATTACAATCGGTGATAATGGAAATTCTAAAACTTTCATCCGAAACCTATTGCTGGCTTTTCTTCCGATCGCCTCATTCATATGGATGCAATTCTCCCTCATCATTGAGATATTCATTGCTACTTATGGACCAGGAATATTTAAGAAGAAGATTGAACGCTGGTATTAGATTATTATGCTACAAAATTGTATAATACAGCCAATGAATGGGGTGGAAGGTGGTAGTTATGTCAATGTACTCATGTTTAATTCCTAAATAAATAATTTATGTGTCTGGGTCAAATTCTAGTGACTTGTCCAAGTTGTAATATGGTTTACAGATATCTTTGGAGATAACCTAATCGTTGTACGATTTAGTTTCTTTGTAAGACTTATATTCTCTGCGTGTAATTCTCTATATAAAGAGGCCCCTATTATCAATGAAAGCACAACTCATTCTCTCCCAATTTCTGATTTCCTAAAATCCTAAACCCTAAATTCGTAACCTTGAAACTCTAGTTACCTTTGCCACACACATTAGGGGGTCTATAGACAAAACTTTGTTTGTGAAGAGATCCAAAAATGACATTATCATAGCTCAGGTGTATGTTGATGACATTGTGTTTGGATCTACATCAGGTGCGCTTGTTGATGAATTTAAATCTGTCATGCAAAATGAGTTTGAGATGAGTATGTGTGGTGAACTAACCTTTTTTCTTGGATTATAAGTTAAACAGCTTGACACAAGGATGTTTCTTTCTCAAACCAAATATGCTGAGAATCTAATCAAGAAGTTTGGACTTGAATCCAAGAAGATAGTTAGCAATCCTATGAGCACTGTTGCAAAGCTCAGTGAAGACAAGGATGGAAAATCTATCAATCAAACTCTCTACAGAAGCATGATTGGCAGTCACCTTTATCTTACTGCTAATAGACCTGATATGTCATACAGTGTTGGAGTGTCTGCCAGATTCCGAGCAAATCCCAAAGAGTCACATCTAGAAGCTATTAAAAGGATCGTTCGATATGTCTCCAGTACTGTTAACTGTGGTATATTCTATACCTTTGATATTAATATGGAAGTTGCAGATTACTCAGATGCAGATGGGGGAGGAAACTTAAAGGATGGGAGAAGAACTTTAGGAGGCTACTTCTTTGTGGGAAATAACCTGGTAACTTGGCATAGCAAGAAACAAAATTGCATCTCTCTCTCAACTGCAGAAGCTGAGTATATAGCTACTGGCAGTTGTTACACTCAGATGCTCTGGATGAAGCAAATGCTCAAAGACTATGGCAATCCTCAAGGTAAGTTGTCTATCTTCTGTGATAACACTAGTGCTATTAATATCACCAAGAATCCGCTGCAGCACCCTCAAACCAAGCACATTGATTTGAGATATCACTTTATTAAAGACTTGGTTGAGCAGAATATTCTTGAGTTGAGCTTTGTGCCTACTGATAATCAACTAGCTGATTTGTTCACTAAACCTCTAGATAATGCTAGATTTGAATCATTGAGAAATGCACTTGGTATATGTTCCAAATATTGAATGTCCATGCTTTTTGTCTAGATTTGAGTAGGAAATAATCTGATCTTAGCTCACTATAAACTCAATCAATGTTGGTTACATATACTTTCATTGTGTTTTGATTTGTTTTCATGTCTTATTCTGGACAATGAAATTGAATTCCACTTCAGTATTTAGTTAGTTAAACTATGTTTGTACACTTACACATATGAATAAGTGGTGGCATGTACTGAGTTTAGTGTCTGGGAAAGTAAATTGAAGATTGGACAGTCTCAAGAAGCAGTTATACTTGCTCCAGTTGTGTAAAACAAAAAAGGTATCAAATGTTAAATGGAGCATGATCTAGCTATTCCCAAATGTAATAAGGTCTTAGTGGTGGTGAAATTTTCAAGGTTTGCAAGAAACAGGAATGGCTTGATCACTGTCAAGAAAAATAAACCAGGAAAATAAGAACAACAACTTGAGGTACACTTCATTTGAGCATCCTTGTTATGTTTAGTACCCTAAGATCATCTGATCTAGGAGCTATTGTTGTATGCCTTGCTACATGAGTTCAAGTTGTTACATTGATCAAATGAAAGGTCAATCTGGCTTAGTTTGTGTGTTTATACAAGCAGGCACTATTTCCTGGTTCCATTAGGAGTCACAAGGAGGATGAACAAAATGTTAAGAGTCTGTTGTTTCATTCAATTCTCTCTCCCTTTCACTGACCAAGGTTAAAAGCCTCACATGTGTTTTATGTTCACTTATCCCACAGTTTACTGATCAGTATCTATTGTGAGTCCATTGTCATTGTTGATAGAATACATCATGTTCACAAGCTCATGTTAGTTAAAGTATGTCCTTTACTAACAGCAGATTTGTGTTTCTCTGTGTTTATGCTATACTGATTTTTCTTTCCTTTGATATGACATGAAATATTCACTATATGTTGTGCGGATTTTTCTTATTCTAGATTGTGACATGATTTGATGTGATTACGTCTCTAAAATGGCATGTATTTAGGGGGAGTTTCAATTCTAATGCGTTATTCTTGGTGCATTTATGTGTTTCAAATCTTCTCCTTCTAGGAGAAGCTATCTCAATTGAGTTGAAGAGGTGTGACTTTTGAGTTGCTTAACCCTACTGTTGTGCTCTATATAAAGGTCTGTGTTTCTATCTGTCTCTCTCAGATCTCACTAGGGTTTGTCTAAGTGTACAGTTTAAAATCCTTGTCTTTTCATGTTTCCGCCTCTTCTCAACAATAGTTTAAAGCAAGACAACTTCTTGCATTGGAGGACACTGGCCATATACCACCCTCTCTCTTGAGGAGGATACCCACAGGGCTGCAGCAGCTAGAGTCTCGCACGCCGGTGATCCTCCTTGTACATATCTCCAACAATATGAAGGATTTACTACATCACCAAGCATAAGTAACACCCTCTTTGTGGACCCGCAAGACATGGTGTGACCCAACCGCGATATACATCCCGTGGTAGTTGGAAGCGACCAAGACCTCACCGGGAAGCAACCTTCCCAGCCTTGCCAAGTCACCTTCACAAACATGATTTCTAAGACTAGAATAGTGGTTTTGCATCCCACATTGAAGAAAATGTAAAGGAGAGGGGTTCCCTTACCAATAAAAAGGACCCCTCCTCCCACTTAAACACCATCCCATTACATCCTCATGTAATACCCTTGGGCCTCAAGGCCCAACACACATAGTTAAACATTTAAGTGGATGTAGTCTCCCGCTAAGGCGGGAGACGAACCATTATACTTCTCGCGTCTCATTTACTCTCTCTCTCTCTCTCTCTCTCTTTCTAAAGCTAACTAGAGCCCTTCAGTTCTAACGCTAACACTCCTCGCCATTGCAGCCGGAGTTCTCCTCCTTTTCCTCACCGCTCCTCTCCTCTGAATCCGTCATCTCCTCATCCTGCTATGGAACCATCCAGTCCTCCTTCTGCTGCTGCACCACGGCCTCCAACCACCCTTGTAGGGATTGCCTCCTCTATTGCTGCCCTGGAGACGGTGACTCGTGACCAGGGTTCTAAAAATCGGCCCAGGCGGCTGCCTAGGCGCTAGGCGCTACTCCACCGTTCCGATTCTTGCCTAATCGATTGATCTAGGCGTCTGGCTGAAGTCGGCCGCCTAGGCGGTCCTGGCCGGTCCTAGGCGTAGCTGGGCGGTCCTGGCTGGGCGCCGATTAGGCGTTCAGGCTGCATTTTTTTTCTTTTCTTTTGGTCAAATACCCAAATTGGTGAGTCGTTGTCTCGAAGATTAGGGTTCTCCTTCCGCCGCTCGCCATCGCCATCGCCTCTCTTCAGTCTGGGTTCAAATTTCAAAACGCCAAAGTCACCATCGCCATCGCCACGCCATCACCATCGCCTATCTTCAGTCTGGGTTCAAATTTCGAAACGACGAAGTCACCATTGCCATTGTCCTCTCTGGCTCTCTCCCTCTCCAGGCTCCAGCACGGTCACACATCAACTGAGCAAGTGAGTCGAATTTCTCATAAATCTCAGTTTCTCTTTCTCACGAATTTCTGGGTTTTCACTTTTCACTCTTGGTTTGCAGTTTGCTCTGTTCGACTCTTCGGTCTCTTCCTGAAGCCGTCAAGCAACAAAGTAGATTCTGGGTTCTACTCTTCAAGCTCAGTTAGTCGCTGATTCTTCAAGGCTCAAGCTCGGTGAGTCGCTGACTCGCTGATTCTTCAATTGAAAGTTTGAAACTATGAATTTTAGAAACTTAGAATGTTAGAAACTTAGAATGTTTAAGTTGCTGCCTTGCTGTTGCTGGACATTCCTGTGTTAGATAAGCCTTGATGATGAATGCACTATAGTTTCTCATAATATCTTGCTAAAGTTTTTGAAGGGTACCGTTTTCATTTTTGCCTATCTTGAGTAATAGAACTGCATCTGTTTTGAATTAATAAAATTTGGCAGTTTTGGATAGGAATTGATTAATAGAACTGCATCTATTTTGGTAAATTGAATTACACTCTGTTTTGGTAAATTATTTTGGTGAAGTAGTCGAAGAGGGGATCGGGATTGGGAGTGGATAGTAGTTTAGAGCCTACGATAAGTTGTAGACTTCAAGAAATTAGAGAACTTCATGAGGAGGATTTTGTATCAGATGAAGAGGAAGAAGATGAGATAGCTTTTGAGTTGTACTAGAGGGATATGGAGAAGAAGAATTTGAGAATTAGGCTTGGAAGAATCAAATTTGCAATTTTTTTAGCTTTCTAATAACTCATTGTTGACTTGTTGTTGAATATTTTATCTATATTTTGAGTATTTTTACTATTTTCAAACATTATAATACATTTTATATTTTTATTTATATAATTATATGTTATAAAATTAAAAATAAAATTAAAAATTAAAAACCGCCTAGTCCCCGCCTAGGCTCCCACCTAGGCCCCTAGGCGCTAGTCCCCGGCCTTCCGCCCGACTAGCGCCTAGCGTTTTTTAGAACCTTGCTCGTGATGGATTGGAGAGTACGCTGCCTGGTCGACTATGTGACTGATCTCAACCTCTCTCTCATTAAGTGCCACACTGCAATCAGTCATCTGGAGATGGCAGTCTTCAACATGCAGGATCACCCTCCAGGGTTCCCAAGGAGGGAAGCTGTGACAAGCAAGGCCCCTAAAGGATGTGATCCAGGACCTCACAATTGCTGCTCGGAAGAAGGATGGTTGTGAGGAAAGTGATGAGTCGATGAATTATTCTGCTGAGATGAAGGCCAAAATAAGTAAGCTTTTCACCACTTTTGAGCATCCCCCTTCAAAGGGGGAGAAGTGAAGTTGTTTTCTTTTGCTCTTTACTTTCATCAGTAATTTTTCTTGGACATTTTTTTTAGGATTAATTTCAGTTTACCCCCCTGAGGTTTAGGGGTGTCATCATTTCACCCATTCTCCTTTCAATTTTGAATTTTTACCCTCTGAGCTTTTCAATTTTTCTCAACCGTGCCTAATATGTGATGTTCCATCCAAATTGGACGTTAAATCCGATAATAGGGCCCACTTTGAAGGCTAAAATGGTCATTTTATGACTAAAAAAAAAAAAGATTCAACCTTTCTCCCTTCTCTCCCTAAAACCATGTCTCATCTCTCTCTCTCAAAGCCCGAAGCTTCTGTAGTTTCTAGCAGATTCGGGTTCTGTTTTCTAGGTTCACGGTTCGACTTATGGTGTGGAGGGTTTCGCTGGTGGCTCAAAGAGATTGCTTCGCGGTGGGGGATGGAGGTTGGTGGGTTCAGATTGCTCCTCCATGGCTGTCGGATGGGAGTCTGGTTGCTGATTTGATCTATCTTGGAGATGGAAACGCATCGGTAGTTCCGGTTGGAGAGGGAGATTCCAAATCAGATTGGGTAGGCGATGAAGGTGGTTGTTCGTGGGCGGTGGCTATTTGATAACAGCGGTGGTGGCTTGCAGTGGCGAAGGCTGCTATACCAAAGGGTTGGACTTGCTGCCATTTCAATCTGCCATGGCCAGCATGCTTTGATCTAGGTTCAGTTTCGAGATGGTGGTCGATCCGATCTGGGTTCAGATTTGATTTGGTTGCTGGTCCGATCTGGTCAGGTGTTGGACACATGGATGCAGGAGACGATGTTGGTGGTGGTGCGTTGGCTGAGGTGCTTCAAAGATGGCGGTGGCGGGCTCTGGTGGTGAAGGATGTGAATGTTGACGTCAGGTATGGGAAGGGTCTGCTTTTTGAGTAAAAGAGGGATAAAATTGTGGCCTTTGTGGATGGGTAGAAAGGGCCGGGGAGAGGAGGACAGGTTGCCTTCGGCATCGTCTTGGTCAGGGGCCATGGTAGTGGTGAGGCAATGTGTGTGTGTGTGAGAGAGAGATCGAGAGAGAGAGAGAGAGAGAGAGAGAGAGAGCATAGAGGAGAGATGGTTTTACTGAAATTCTTTTTTTTTTTTTTGTGCTTTTTTTGCCATAAATGACCATTTTAGACTCTAAATGAGCCCTATTGTCGAATTTAACGTCCAATTTGGAAGGAACATCACAGATTGGGCACGGCTGAGGAAAATTGAAAAGCTCGGGGGAGGGGTAAAAATTCAAAATTGAAAGTAGAGGGGGTGAAATGATGACACCCCCAAACCTCAGGGGGGTAAATTGAAATTAATCCTTTTTTTTATCTTCAGGTTTTTGTGATGTAAGTGCATAAGCACAGACCTTGGATGCTTACCTTATTGTTTATTTTGTTAGATATTTTATGTCCCTTGGATATTAGAAAAGGATGGAAACTGATTCTAAAGATTCAAGTGAACTCATGGGTTCTTATATATCTGCGATCATTGATCCTTGGTGAAAATGACACTGTGAGATTCATAGATCAACATGAGAGAGATTTACTATGATTGATTAATAGTAGTCTGTTGTTTAAACTGCTTATAGTTTATAAATGGTTGTTCTGTTCAAATAAGCATTGATGAAAAAAATTCATATGTTGAATGGGAATGCCAAAGGGGGAGATTGTAAGTATATTGGCAAGTTCCCATTCAACACATGAATTTTTCTAAGAGCACTAAGAGTCTGTGGGCTGAAGGACCAAGAGAACTCTTCTCCTTCATCTTTCCTGATTGCTCTAGGAGATGAAGGTTTCAGCAAAGCAGTGGCAATGTTTGACATGAAGACTGGTGCATTCAAGAAGGCATCAATCAAGGGATTGAAGAACTCACTGATCTCAACCTAAGGTAATCTGCATCTCATTTTGTTTGGCATACAATTGATAGGAGCAAAATAGTGTGACGATATTATTGATTATGTGCCTCATTTTAGCCTTATTTCTCCCTTAAGTTTAGTGTTTTGAGTCAGTAAGTCATTTTGAGAGTCTTGTTGAGTGTTTGGAGTGAAATAGGCGAAAAAAGTAAAATTCATGAAAAATCATAGCTGGATCAGGATTCCTAACTGTCAACTGTTTTTGCGGTCTTTACATTTTAATTCCCTTTATTTTCTCTAGAAAATTCTGATATTCTCCTGCTTGTTGTAGGAAACCTTTTTAATTCTTTTTATTTTCTCTAAAAGAATTTAATTTTCTGCCCTTTATTAAATCAGGTTGACCAAGCAATGAAGAAGGGGGAATAAAGGAGAAAGACGTTTTCAGTTGAGGAATAAAAGAGAAAGATGTTTCAGCTGAAAAATAAATAAGAGAAAGACGCTTCAGCTTGGAAATTAAAGGAATTGCCCCATTATGAGAGGAGTTAAGGCCATAAAGGGGACGTTTCAGTTGGGAAAGCCAACCAATGCTCCCCTATAAATAGGCAACATCCAGAACAA
>BDJD01002820.1:0-16167 GCA_002564525.1 Rosa multiflora | reverse complement strand
CAAAGTGTAACTATGACTCTACTTATAATTTTTGTTTCGGTTTTGTGTGTTTCAATTTGTGAGTTGTGTAATTGGAGACATGAAATTTTCAGAATATTTTTATTAGGGCTAAATACTAGATAGTACCCTGTGGTTTAGGTCCAAAATCAATTCAGTCCCTGGACTTCTAATAGTACCCTGTGGTTTAGGTCCAAAATCAATTCAGTCCCTGGACTTCTAATAGTTCAGGGACTGAATTGATTTTGGATCTAAACCACATGGTAGTAATTTGTATTTAGCCCTTTTTATTAATATTTCGCTGAGTTAAACAAGTAGCAATTAGTTCTAAAAAGTGGTAAAAACTATGTTCAATGGTTAAACGATTCTGGAAATTACGTGTTAAATTCTATGTGTAATGGTTAATTTGCACGTGTGAGTTGATTCGAGGGTTAGATAATACTACTAGTTAAGAGAATTACGCTGAGTGTTTTCAAAAATTAGTAGTATTAGGCTTGGTAAGGACTTTTCCGATCCAATCCTACATTAGAACGAATCAGATAAATGGATTGATCCGCTGAGGCTTTTCATTTGGGCTCTTATCTAGGCATTTAAGATGGGCACATTTTTGTAACATGTTGAAATGGATTTTCTGTTTTTACACTTAGTAATTTCTGAGTGGTATTGGTCTAGGTTAGGGAAGTCGATCATTGTATATAGGTTTATTTGTTTTGTTTTTATTTTAAGTAGATTAGGAACCAAAATTCAAAACCCCCCATTTTATTCTTTTATTTGTTAATTGACATTTTTGTGTAGGTGTACCCTACAATCCCCGGACTGAACGATTCCTGCTTATCCTATACTGACAACTACATTTTGCAGGGTTAAATTGTGAGGCTATTTCAGCCGCATCAACAATTGTGGTTGATTTTGTGGATTTAAATTGTTATGCAATTCTATCGGCATTTTTGGAAAAGTTTTCAAAAATCTTATCTGCATTCAAAGATATTCAAATTACTTATCAGATAAAAGATATTTGTTGCATGTTGTCAGTTAGGATTGATAGAGTCTCTCAGTCAGTTTCAAAACCCTTTCCAAGTTTATCTCAATCTGTGATCAATGTGATCGGATTGAGGGGGAGTCTTCTTCTTCTATAAAAAAGCTTTGAAACTGCATTTTTCTATGCAGATTTTTTACTGAGAAATTTGATAAGTGTTGCATAGGCTGCATAAACCAGTTTTGCAAAAAACTCTCTTTGGTATTTGTGATTGTTTTTCATTTGCTTGATTCACTGCATTCATTACTTTCATAGTGCTTGAGATTAGTGAGGCTTCAAGACAAGGTTGATTAAGAAGACGTGTTCAGTTTCTTCTATAAGCAAAGATCAAATCAAGCAGTGTTTAGAATAGGCTAATCCGTTGTAAAACAAGTTAGCATTGTTGCTAGTCAATGTGGTTGTGTTGAATACCACTACTTGTATACAGTAATCTTCTTGATTCATAGTGGACTTGATTTTCATGTTGGCTACATTACAAGCCATGTAGTAAAGTTTTCTCAGTTGTGAGGTTTACACTGCGTAACCAAATTCTAGTCTTTCTTTTGTGGTGTGACTGTGTAGTTGTCTTTCATAGAAGTGGTTTCTGTTGATCATCTCTTTGTAGCTATTCCATCTAGTATCTTCACTCTTCATTTGCCACATATTACGAATACAAACTATGGTTAAATTTTAAAACAGTGTAATTGGTAGTCAAGAGATCCATGTTTGAATTTGTTATGTTTCTTAGTCATGTTGTCCTTCCGCTTTTTTGGTTGGGACTGGAATCTTAGTCGCGAGAGTCAATTCTAGTATATTTTGTTTCTTTGGTCTGAGAGGGTAAGTATAGTACCGTAGTATGGCATTGGCAACGATCTTTGTTTATAGTAACTTATAGATTTTAATGGAAGGAGGATCTTCAGTCTGGCAGTACTACATTTGCGATACAGATGATTGAAAGAGGAACTAAGGGCTATAAAGGAAAAGAGCTAATACGATATAGTCATACACCCCCATAAAATTGAAATATTTAGAACGGAGGACCTCGTGTATCAAACAAGTTTCAGTATTAGTATATCAAAGAACAATTGAAATTGAAAACCTAAATTTTGTAGCTGATAAAATTCAGTCAAAGATGGAGAAGTCATACCTCAATTGAGGGTTCGTAAATATCATAATCCATTACATTGTTGCTGATTTTCTTTGGAACTATGGATGTTCATCTATTAGTATCGTTAATTGTTTCTGAGTGCATCTTCATTCACATAGAGGAGAAGAAAAGTCTAAAGTGGGATGGTATATATTCCAACTGTGATTCTTTATTTTTGATATAAATATCTCTTTTGATAATTTAACTTATCAATAAAATCTGATGTTGAGTATATGAAAAAATGGATGTGTATTTAGTATTTAGAGGTGTGTGAATAAAATTTTTCATTTCATTCTCAAGAAAATATTAGGAAAAAAGAAAACCTTCTCTCTAATCAATTAGGAAAGGGGAAAAAATGCAAACAGTGTCTGACTTAGTAACTTTGGTACCTTGAGTTTTAAAAATAACACATTAGTATCTGAGCTTTTACCCCGACCCAACATAAGTACCTGGAGTTACATCATCTGCCAGGTGGCATATTTTTTAAGGTATTTTCGTAGCACTCATGTTCTTCTTCTCCAAAGTTTTTTATTTTTTTCTTTTTTCTCTATCTGTGGCACATCCGTTAACTTTTTGGCGTCAATTAGTACAAGATCAATGTGGTGTGATCAGTACACAAATCTTTCATGATTCGCCTTCTCTCTGTTTCTCATGGAGACTCAGTACTTTCTTTAGTTTTGGAAACCCATGCAATCCTTCTCCCATCGCAATTCTCAGTCCTTTGCTAGAAATATATTACAAATCTAAGGTGGAAGAGGAGGAAGAAAAAGACTCTTCTTGCTGTTTTAAACCCGAAGAGGATTATTGTGGTTGGGTTGGGAGTTTTCGCAATTGTTTTGTGTTTGTGGTTCAAATTTTAGTTGGGTTCTCTCAGTTGCCTGAATTGGATTTTGGGTCTTTTTAGTTTTCGGGTTAGAGCTATTTTAAATGAATTCATATTTGTTGTTTTGGTGGTTATTGCTGGTTTTTGAAGTTTAATTGTATTTGGGATTCTTGTGTTGGAGTGAGCTAAGAAAAGGGCAGCTCTTGTGCTTGATTTGTTTGAATTTGCTTCATTCAGTAGGATTCGGCTCCTCTAAAGTGAAAACTCTTTAAAGTTTGTAAAGTTCGTGAAATCTCGTTCCTCCATGTAATCTAATGATTTAAAAAGATGCCACTTCATTAAAATTGAGTATTTTAGAAATTTTAGTCAATTTGAGGTTAACCGTGAGACTAACTCTTGCCGTTAACCTCATTTAAAGAAAAAAAAAATCCTTTCCCAGATACAGTTCACGAACTATGAGATGAGATATGTTTTCCCAATCCGTTGGTGAAACCGTGTCAGTCTTTGGTTGAGAGGCTCTATCTCTATATGCAACACAACAATCGGCCATAGATATGATGCACAACTTATTTAACTTTTTCTTTGAAATAAAACATAATAGTGTGGTCCTTAATCGCCACTTTGAGTCTTTGATATAGGCATTCATGAGCGTTAATTAATAAATGTCTAATGCCCTAAGATCCCTTGGATACTTTTATCATAGGCGAGCGACTTGATTAAGAACACTAAGTTGGGCCTCCCATTAGGGCTCTATTCAAAAATGCTAAAGCAATAACTTCTTCAAATATGAATCAATTCTGGAGATGGTCAATCAGTTTTGATTTTCCAGAGAGGGAATGAATGGAAGATTATACTTTTAAATCAGTTTGATAATAATTTAGTGAGAATTCTGGGAATTATATATGTATAAATGATATTGTGAAGGATATTTCTTTTCAATAAAAACACCAATACTGATTGTATCATACTCCACATTCAAATGCTGGCATTTTTTTCCTTCCCACAGTTCACAAACTGATACGGGAAAAGAAATTTTTTTTTTTTTTGGTTTCTGATGAGGTTAATAGCAATTTAGTATCACTATGAATCTCAAATTGGCTAAAATTTATAAAATACTAATTTTAATGAAGTGACGGTTTTCAAATCATTAGATTATTCGAAGGATTGAGATTTGACGAACTTTACAAAACTTTAGAGAGTTTTCACTTTAGAGGAGCCGGATCCCCTTCAATACTTGTTATTGAGCACGTACATCAGAAGCATCTGAAGGTAAATGAATCATGAATGTATTTTCTTGAAGGTATATAAATCACGAATGCATTTGCTTGACAATATCCCTCCATGACTTGCAAACTGAAGCACAAGAGACAACGGCAGCCAGAGCACGCCACAATGTATCACTTTCTTCTACCCTCTCTATAATGTCTGAAAGCAGCTCCGAAGGTAAATTAGCCCACTGACCCTGTTGAATCAAATGAGTTGGAAGAGTTGAAGCCAGATCAGGCGCAATATGCGATATGGTTCAGCTGTGCCAAAGCTTCCTTTCACCCACTCTCCTTGACATGCTCCCATCTTTCATCTTTCAGCACAGTGTTGTAGTAAGCATGGGAAGCGTAGAAGTCTGAGAGGCCATTTTGATGCAAGTCAAATGTATCTTCACAGTCTTCCCGCTCCCACTTTCACTACGATTGTTGCATTTTGTGCACCCATGGCCGTGAAAACAAAAAGAATTTCGAAGAAAATGACAAAAGGAACATGCATATTTCTAGCATGATTTTCCATCATGATCATCATATTTGAGAGCTAGTTTTACTACTTTAATTATAAAGTACTGCATAGTGAGTTCAAGATAAAAAAAATTAGCAAATATTTGATGAGGCAGCACAATCTACATCGTATCCATATTTATCATTTTTTTGGAATGATGATCTGTTGTTGTTAACAACATAAATTTCCAGGAAACTTCAATCACAGTACTGATTTTTTTATTTTCAAAAACATCATTAATTATGTGAGGAAATACAGTGAGGAACCCGTAATACCCATTAGGTGAGGGAAAAAAAATAAAAAAATATTAGATTTGAAATTACCCATATACCCTTCAATATATGGCAATTGATTAACAGCGTAATGTCGTTAACGGCTCCAGATATTTATGTTGAGTCGGAAGCAAAAGCTCAAATATTAATGTGATATTTAAAAAAAAAAAAATTTGATCAAGATATTTTTAAAACTTAAGGTACCAAAATTACTAATGGGTCAAAATTTTTTTGAAGTAAAGATTAATTACATTAAATAACCAGCCAAAAAGACAGAATCTACAGACACTTAAAGACAGAACAAAAAGTTCCTATCTAAGCACTGGAAACTCATTACAAGTCTAGTTAATTGAGCCCGCTATTGAAGCGAACCCATAAACAAAGAACAACTTTGTGTCTTCTAAGGAAAAAATCATCTTCTAGCCCTCCATCTGCCAGACACGCAATTGTGGTACGAAAAGAAAGCTACCTCCTAGCAAAAAAATAGGAGTCAATTCCTCATCCATAAGCCGCTTCCTCCAGTCCAACTCGAGATAATTACCAATTTCGTAGAACCATGATCTAAATTATGATTGGCACTTCAGAGACCGTAAAGGCTCAACCTCACCCAAGGCGGTCCAACTCTCAGGTCAGGCCAGCCCAAAGCATGAATTAATGAGATAGGGTGTCAAGACACCCTCCAACCTAGCCCAATTCTGAATAAAATCAAACCTACTCAAATAGGCTCAAGGGAGACTGAGCCCAAATGGCACAGGTGTTAGGTCCATAATTACCTAGTAATTATTCCCCTAATCTTGCACTTTTGCTTAACCTTTGTGTTTATTTATATATATTTATTAATTTTTTCTTAACATGCTAGGAAATAATGGAAAAGCTTGGAAATACACTAAAAACTCGAGTTTAGAACATTTTCCTACTCCGGCTAGGAGAAACCGAACTAGGCAAGGAAGGAAGAGAGGCAGCCTGACCAAATAAACTCCAAATGAGCTGAAAATTTCTAGATCCATTATAGACATCCCAGGGATCATTTATTATGAAGAGATCAAGAGCTATTTCGGAGTGGAAGGACTTCAAAAGATCGGTGCAAGTTTCCGCACTAGAAGACAAAAACTTCAAAACCGGACCTATACGACTTCCGGCAGTATTTCCAAGCAAACCAAGGTGAATTGAGCTCTCAAATTTTACCAGGATGATGTACGCTCATGGAGAAACATTTGGTATAAAGAAATCAAAGGCTAATTCAAACTTTCGGTAGAGATTCAATTGAAGGAAGAAAGGAGAAGAAAGTGCGCAAACGGATAAAAAAATGGGTCAACGGTGGTCAACAACAGATTCTGGATATTTCCTGCCAAGTTGGCCAACGAAGAACATGTGTGGAGGAAAAGAAAGAGCTTACTAGGGTTAGATACTTTGGGTGGGAAGACTTTAGGTCTAGATCATTTTGAAATTCAAAATTTTGAAAGATGACAAGTGATCCCATTTTTACACCTTACACCTTTGTCTCCCATTTATTACCTTGTTCCCTTACACAATGACCATTCTACCTTTACATTTTCTCCTCCACCAAAATATCTATGGGCTTTCTAGGTCATTTCTATGTGGAGTCAAAAACTAGATCTACATTTTGTGCTTACACATTTGTCAATCACATCTAGCCCTTCATTCCTTTTGATCTCCACCCTTGATTTGGATTGCCTTAGCCTTTAAATAGTCCTTCCTCTCTCCCAAAACCGTGCATCCCCTTGGCTCCCCCATTTTGGAGCATCAAAATCTCTCTTTTCTCTAGTTTTAGGTTAGCTTTTCATAGCTTGTACATAGTTCTTTGAGTTTGTGTGAGAAATAGGTGTGTAGGCACTTGGGTTTCACCAAAGCCGAAGTTACTACACACTCTAAATCAATCACAACACTTGCTTTCACACATCCAAGCCTTTGTTCTTCTTTGTTCTTGAGTTTTGTGGATGTGTATGGTGTTTTGGGTTGTAAAACCGAAAATCCCATACCTTGAAGCAATTCTCTCATCATTTAACATTTTTGAGAGCTAGGTAGAAGGTTGGGTAGTTCTTCTCTTTTTCTTTCCTTCTGTCTTTAATTTGATGTTCATAGCTTGTGTTTGTAATAACATGTGTTGTGAGTAGTTGGTTTTGTAAACTTATATGCAAATAATGTAAATTTCCATGTGTTTTGATGTTTATGCTTGTTTTGAATCTATGAGCTTCTAAACTTTAATGCTTACTAAATGTGTTTACTAGCTTAGTCACCTAGAAAACATGTTTAGGAAACTAATGAATCTGAAACTTGAACTTGACCACTTCTTGAATCCGTGAGCATGTGTAGCCTTTAGGTGGTGGCTTAATGATTCTTACGGGAATTGTTAAGTTGCTTGAACTTCTTACTCTAAACTTAATGCATGTGTCGTGAGTTTAATTACTCTAAGGGGGTGTTAGCTTGCGGTTCATAGCCGACTTGTGTTTTAATGAACTATAAATGGGACTAAGGTTGTGTAATTTAACTTAGCTTCACCAAAGTTTGTTGAATTGCATGATTAGTTGGTTTCTTGGTAGCTTCACCAAAGCACTAAGGGGAAGTTTGTCAAAGCATGTTCTTAGATCAAATATGGGTTACATTTTGTGCATGAGTAAGGTTAGTTGCGATGCCTAAGTCTCTATTCTTCTCATTGATTTAGTCTCTACACTTTTATTTGTTTATTTTATTTTATGCAACTTAATTTACTTCATAAAAATTAAAATCAACCAAACCGCTCACTACCACAATTGTAAATACCATCCTCATGATGTTTAGCTTCCAAAGGGCTAAGGTTGTGAATTTGTAAAAATGTAGACTTTGCATGTGTTTTCTAGGTTTATTTTCGCGGTGATCTAATTAGGGTAGAGCTACTCAATTAAACCTAGATATTGGCCTATTATCTACACAACCTTTACACTTCAGATGGAAGTGATAGACCAATCAATGGAGATATTTACCATCCTTATAAAAAAGGGAAAATGGTCTGTACAGTACCCCGCCTTTTCCTCCTTATAACTTTTGGTACCTTACAAAAAAAAAAAAATCAATATGGTACCTGAGGTTCTTTGCCCGACCGAGAATTGGCACATATGGCCGATACCCTCGTTAAGGAGCTTGCTAGCTAGCAAATTTACAGGGGTACTGTAGTCCCTTCACTCACTCCCGCCTAAATTAGCAGTCATACTTTCCAGCTAGATTTTTTTTGGACTTTAGTTACATTTACCGCCAAATTACTCAGCCATACAATTAGAATGTGGCGCCAAAGTTGAAGAAAAAGGAGGGCTGTTGAAACTATAGATCAGTTTGGTACTTAAGATTTTTGGCCCGACAGAACATAAGTATCTGTAATGGAAAATATTCATCCTGCCAGAAATGACAAACTGAACTGCACATTACATGAAACAAAGCTTGCATTTTCATAGAGTTAAAGGCAAATGCAACACACAAAATACATCTATGAAACCATTGTCTAGCAAGCTATACCAAAAACTACATTTTCAGCTAACACATCCTATTCATATTCATTGTTTGCTAATGGAGGGGGATTTGCTGGTCTAGGTTTTCTGTTAGCAAGCACTTTGAAACTTCTGGTTGTGAAACCAGTTCCGGAGGTGATAGGAGCACAATGTGTGACTATATTAATGAGTATATGCTCCATTTTAGGCTTGTTTCTCCCTTAAGTTTCGTGTTTTGAGTCATCGAGTCATTTTAAGAGTCTTGTAGAGTGTTTAGCGTGAAATAGGCAGAAAATGCAAAATTCATGAAGAATCCTAGCTGGATCAGGATTCCTCACCGTCATGCTAATCTGTGGGCCTTAAGATAGAATTTATGGGAGTATTTTTCTGAAATTAAATTGTTTTAATTTCTTTTATTTTCTCTAAAATAATTTAATTTTGTGCCCTTTATTAAATCAGGTTGACCAAGCAATGAAGAAGTGAAATAAAGATAAAGATGTTTTCAGTTGGAGAATAAAGGAGAAAGATGTTTCAGCTTGGAAATTAAAGGAATTGCCCCATTATGAGAGGAGTTAAGGATTTAAAGGAGATGTTTCAGTTGGAAAATTAAAGGAATTATCATGCAATCCCATCCGTCCAATGATGAAGGGTATGATCGACAAAAGCCAACCAATGCTCTCCTATAAATAGGCAACGTCCAGAATAGAATTTGCATCACTTCCTGGCCAAAAACTTTTCCGAGACTCTGCCCAATTCACTCCTTAAACTTCCATCACCTACAAGACCGTGACACCATCCATCCATCAATCTATAAAGTTCTAAGGCGCTGAGTCAAGGACGCTCCACCACCATAGTAGAGATGAGTTCATCACCTTGTTGCCAAGCCGCTGAGGAAAGCTTTAAAGTGTAACTATGACTCTACTTACAATTTTTGTTTCGGTTTTGTGGGTTTGCATTTGTGAGTTGTGTAATTGGAGACACAAAATTTTCAGAATATTTTTATTAATATTTTTGAGATTTTCAGTTTATTATTGAGTTAATTTTGAGAATTCTTTTATGATGCATGTTACAATCTTGTGCCCTTTTATGTGTTTAGGTAATTTTCAGAGCTAGGTTCGTAAGTTTGCATGCTAGAATAATGGTGAGAGTTTTTGTGTGTTTGCTTAATTTGCCAAGAGTAATTGTTATTTGTTAAGGCGCTAAGTTAAACAAGTAGCAATTAGTTCTAAAAAGTAGTCAAAACCATGTTCAATGGTTAGACAATTCTAGAAATTACGTATTAAATTCTATGTGTAATGGTTAATTTGCACGTGTGAGTTGATTCAAGGGTTAGATAATACTACTAGTTAAGAGAATTATGCTAAGTGTTTTCAAAAATTAGTAGTATTAGGCTTGGTAAGGACTTTTCCGATCCAAGCCTACATTAGAATGGATCAGATAAATGGATTGGACCATGACAGTTTTTCATTTGGGCTCTTATCTAGCATTTAAGATGGGCACGTTTTTGTAGCATGTTGAAATGAATTTTCTGTTTTTACACTTGGTAATTTCCGAGTGGTATTGGTCTAGGTTAGGGAAGTCGATCATTGTATATATGTTTATTTGTTTCGTTTTTATTTTAAGTAAATTAGGAACCAACTTTGAAAACCCCCCATTTTATTCTTTTATTTGTTAATTGACATTTGTGTGTAGGTGTACCCTACAATCTCCGAACTGAACGATCCCTGCTTATCCTATACTGACAACTACATTTTGTAGGGTTAAATTGTAAGGCTATTTCAGCCGCATCAGGAGGAGTTGCCTGAAGCAGTAGCAATCTGTGATTCCTGGGTTGCCACATAAGCTGGTTGGGAGTCTTGCACATTTTGGGAAACTTGTGGCTCTACTTGGTCAGCTTCCTAAGGATCCTGCTGCAAAACTTCCTCATTTTCTGGTTGCTGCACTGCCTCATCTTCCTGCTGCTGCTACATATTCTCACCTTGCTGCAATTCCAAAAACATATAATTTAAGTTTCCCAATCACAACATGTGAACCTACAAAATGATATGGAGAGTGTTACCTGATTCCTTACCATGCAGGTCCTCTTATTGTGGCCCTTCTTCCTACATATTCCACAAGTGACCTGTTGGTAATAGACTTTAGGCAACTTCTCTGCTCCAGATGGTGGGGCTACTTCACCTTTTAAACCAGTTGTAACAAGTATAACAAAGTCATATATAACTCATCATTTCACAAAAAAGTTAGTATTAAAATTGGAAAAGAACATAATTAAAATTAGCTAATAGGAAGTATGACTGACCAGGTTCCTTGTTCTTTGACATTTTGGGCCTCCCAGGTTGCCTCCTATAAAGAGAAGGTGCAATGGGGCCTGTGTATCTTGTCCCACTCAACCACTCTAGCTATTGGGAACAAAATAAGCTCATATGCCTTCATATAGGTGTCCTTGGTGAAGTATTCATGCACAAAATCATCAGGCCTCATCACTTTAGAGTGAATTACAGCTATTGCATGCCCACAAGGTACCCTAGAGATGCCTCATCTCTTACATGTGCAGGTCCTTGCATCCAATGACGCTGAATGTGCATCCACCACACCTGAGGTATATCCAATGACACTCAAAGATGTTATTACTTGAACTGATAACCCTGTACTCATAGCTAAGCTCTACATTCTTCCTCAGCAGTTTTTCAATCCTTGGCCCAATATTACAGCTCCAAGTAGGACCAGATTGTCTTCTATTAGCTAACCTCAACATAGTAGCAACTCTGATGTTTTCCAAACAACTAAGAATGGTCTTCTTCCTAGCTGGTTGGATGCTTTTGTTGAAACTCTCTAAATGGTTATTTAACAGAATATCACACTTGAATTTGGGGTCAAAGTGTGACTTTGACCAATGTTGTGCAGGTCTGTCCATGCACCATTGCCAACCAGATACTGAGCTTTTCTTCATGTCCTCCAAAGCATCCCTGAACTGATTCATTGTGCAGCTTCTAGCAATAGCCCACAGTTTCTGTTTCTGTTCCAATCCTACCAAAAGGAATACAAACAAATTGTTACACACATGTCCTTTCAATCACAAACAGGGAACCAAAGTAATAAGATAGAGAGATGCAAACTTTGATGTCCATCTGATTTGAAGTTATTGTGAAGAGGTCTCACACAATGCACATGTGCAGCTTCTGGAAATAACTAATTTATAGCCTGCTCAAACCCTTTTTGCTTGTCACTCATGAATGTGTAATGAGTGCTGTGATGTATATCCAAATCCTCCTTCAAGAATTCCAGAAACCAAGTCCAGGTCTCCCTTGATTCTGCTTCCACAATTGCCCAGGCAACTGGATAAATCCCATTATTCCCATCAATCCCCACATCTGAAAGCAATTGGCCTTTATGAACTGATTTTAAATGGCACCCACCTAATCCTATATATGGTCTGCACCCTTCCCTCCAATCATTCTTCAATGCAGCCATGCATATGTAGATCCTTTTGAACCTTGTAACCTCTCCATCCAGTTCAGTGTGAGTCTGGACAGAGCTTCCAGGATTCCTCTTCTTTAGCTCTCTAGCAAATTGTATTGATATGCATGGCTCCCTTGTGCAAGCTTAAGTTCCTTCACCGTTGCTTTATAACCATTTGGTAATCCACCTACATTTCAAAATCCTTGTTGATTGCATTTTGCATCCCTTCCCTTGACCAATTAAGATCAGTCATAAAAAAATCATGATACTGTTTAGCAATAAAAGGTGCATGCATATGATACACCTTTTTTTTCAAAAGAAGCACACTTGTGCTCTTGCCTCAGAGTTCTGATGAAAATGGTTGGATTATCAGTGGCAGTAGTTAAGGCATAGATCCCTCAAGGGCAACCAAGTGATGTCTGGCACCTTGCCAACACCTGTGGCAAAGTAGAATGAAAATAGTCAAACTCTAATAACTAATCATCTATCAAAAATGTAGCTTATTCAACAAGGAAAAAATGTTCCATTCATTAACAAGATACCTTGTGTCTTGTATTTGTTGGAAACCTGATCTCCTTCCTTGTTTGAACTGCATGCTTCCTTATAGCCTGCTTAAACACCTTGGAGTTTGGAAACTCCATTCTCAACTCAAAGGTAGGCCTCTTTATGTCCTCCTTAGGCCTGAACTCCCTCCACTCACTATATCTTCTCTTGCATTTAACATGGAACTTCCCTCTGTCCTCATCCTCCTCACATGAGGATCCATGTAGACTGTGTAACTCATCAGAATCGGTCTCAGCTCCTTTAGATATTTCTCCCTCGAACCCCATCTCATCAAACTCATTAATTATGCTGCTATCCCCATCCACATTCTGCTCAAACTGCACATCATCATCCTCATTGTGTAGGTCACTATCTAAATCCACTATCCTATCAAACTCTGGGTCCACAGAATCTGTTGTGCTTTCAGAGGAGACATCCACATCTGGAATAGAGTGCCTCCTTCAACTCTCACCTCCAAACCTAGTAGCATACCTCCTTTGCACATCCTTCCTTTTTCGGCCCTTATTCTTCTTTGCAGGAGGACTATCTTCTTTATCCACAGCTTTGCCCTTGTCCTTTCTTCTGTTGTTTGCTCTTTCCACTTCTGACTCATTCATGGATTCTTCAACATTATGAGACCCATGCCCATGCCCGATTTCTTCTTCAACTCCCTGTCCAACCTCATTTTCATCAGGCCCTTGTGCATCCTGTTCTTGAGCCCCATGTCCATCCATATCTAGGTCAGGCCCACTTCCATGGCCATTGGCATCAACTGTGTCATCATTGGGCCCATCACTTATGTCGTCCAAGTCCACAAAAATAGGCTCTTGAGCATGACCCTAGTCCTCAGCCCCCAATGACTCTTCTTCCTCCTCATCATCAGATGGTACATTAGGCCCTTCCTCCACATCATCAATCCACCAGCCAATGAACATAGCATGGTTCAGATTTTCTTCAAACTTATCAAGCTCGCTAGCAGTAAAAATCCTCCTTTGTCTTGTGCACACTATGTACAAGTCCAGATAATTTGACCTTGGACATACATAGTGACACATCTCCACAGCTTCTTGATCAGTGCATAAAGGCAGATACCCATCCCCTTCCTCACTTTCAGGAATTCTAAACCAGAATTGAATTGGTGGCAATTGGTACCCCAAATCATAGGCCCAGTAGTGTATCCTTGTCATGGACATTGTGTCCTGGTCTACTCTATCAACATAGCACACTTGGCCCCGTCTGTAAATCCTATTCAGTCCCCTCTCACTATGAAATCTCCCCCCATGATGAATCCTCATAGTGAAAAGATTGGGATCTGCAATGGTAAATTCAACAAATCACCAAACCCAGCCCTCTTCATTTATGTCCAGAATCGACCATTGCTAGGATTTATGAACCCCCACCTCCTTTCACTTGTTTCATTTAACCTCCCCAACCACTTCATCCCCGACATCATAGCGACAATACCCTAATTTAAAATTGCAGACCTAGACAAAAACCCTAAGCAACAAAACACATCAAACACCCCAAGTCTAGACAATACCATATAAAGCCATAAACAATACATAGGATTTCCAATAGATTCGAGTAAAATGGAATAACTTTTTCCCGGGGGGAGGGGTAACCATTTTTTACCTGTGTATTGTAGATCCCCATCAATTTGAAAGCATCTCCATAACCTACCCACCATCGTACAGATCTTACCTTTCTCTGTTTTGATTCAAAGAATCGAATCTCTGTATAAAAGTGAAAGAGAGAGCGACAGTTCAGAGATTCAGAGAGAGAGAGAGAGAGAGAGTTACAGAGAGAACTTTGACTTTCCCTTTCGAGATAGAAGAGAGAGAGGTACAAAGTGAGTGAAAAGGAAGGGGAAAACATCTTAGGTTAAATTGACACAAATGAAAGGACCAGAGTACCCTCCCCCATTTGAATTTTGAATTTCTCCGTAACGGGGGTAACGACCATATGTACCAATTCTCGGTCGGGCAAAGAACCTCAGGTACCGTATTGATGTTTTTTTTGTTGTTGTTAGGTACCAAAAGTTATAAGGAGGAAAATATGGGGTACCGTACGGACTATTTTCCTTATAAAAAAAATGCACTCTTTGTCCAGACAAGATTAATTAGCCTTGATCGAAGTTGGATGACCTCCTCTTGATAAAGTAACAGCCTTTCAACCATATAATTTGGGGACTTAGGTTTTTCTCAAAGTGCATGAAAATTAGCCTTGACGAATTCAGACAATCCTTTTGATGTAAACATAATGAATTGGGTTTTCATAAAAGCACATATATATTATAAGTTTGCAAAGGCCATATAAATTATAAGTTGCAAATTCAGAACATCGAAACCAATGTCTAACTCCCCTTAAAGGTACTGTCATTTTTTGTAATGTTACCACAGTGGCACAGTATTAGATACCCCTCACACATGCAGAGTAATTTTTTTTTTTTACATGACGAGAGAAGTTATTTGAGAAATTGTTGTGGAGAGTTATTTGAGATATGGGTGTGGACATTTAATTTTTAACAAAAATTGCTGTCATATTTTTAAAAGTTACCACCCTAATTCAAAATCAATCGACTCGTATTTAGGTTAACTCCTACTTGATTGAATTGCTGCTGTCCGAGCACCTTTTGATGGTGGACTGGGTGCATGTTGGTTCACCTTCCTGACATGAGGCTACACATACTCATGGATCTTCCATCTTATCAATGATGATAATAGATCGAGCATCAAAAGTTCATGATCCTCCGACAAATTTTTATCATTTTCCGACGATGACCATCTCTAACACTAGTTTAAATATGAGAATTGATCTAATGATCTATATATTCTATACGTCAGTTTCATTTAAGTTCCATATATGGAGAAGACAATTTCTATCATTTGTTGCGTCTGTCGTCTACTCCTTTTACTTTTCATCGAAAATATATATATATATATATATATATTTATATTAGTCATTCTTTGCTAAGGAAGTCCTTAGATATCTTTAATAGACCTATTTTTTTATCACATATCTACATCTCGACCGTTCAGTTTTTAAGTATATATGAGTAAATCATATCTGCAAATTTTCAGCCAAATTGATAATCATTAAGGCATTTAAAATTACGATTTATAATTATAAATACGAACGATTCAGGTCGGACATATTTTTTTATTCATTAATTTAATCTAATTCGATACCTTAACTATTAGAATTATAAAATGAATAATAAGGATTAAGGAGGAAAATGACAGTAGGACCTGTACACAAACAATGCACCAAAGATTTACCTCCACGTAGGCAAAGACCAGCCAAGGCTCATAACAAGCCAAAGTTACTTAAATACCCCCATCGACCTCAGCGTCGGCAGTCGAGCCAAGACTCCTCCGCAAGTGACAATCACAGAAAATAAAGGTGACAGCAACTACAGCTGGATCTCAAGTGTCCGGAATCCAACGGCTGCTGTACGAAAGCTCTAAATGCTCAGTGGGCTCCCACCACACAGCCGTATGTCACGATTGTACCAGCTATCTCTTTCCTTGTTAGCTGTCTACTATCAACAATAATCACCGCCACGCAGACGCAGGCTTCATAGTCTAGAAAGCCAGCCTATTTAATTCTTATTAAACTAATTGACCTTGATTCCCGCTTCAGTTATATCCAAGAAACTTCCCACA
>BDJD01002819.1:19216-30837 GCA_002564525.1 Rosa multiflora | reverse complement strand
CCCTCCCCCCCCAGCTGCAACATCTCACCAGCTCAGTCAAGTCTCTTTCGATGAAATGTGCACAGCGTCCTTCCTGTAACAATAAGCAAAACGTATGGTTAAGTCAAAACCCACATATTAAAGATCAAGAGAAATCTGAGACCTAAACTTGCCACTTTAGACAATGTCTATGTAATCACATACTCTACTCTTACGAAACCTAAACTTGCCACTTTAGACAATGTCTATGTAATCACATACTCTACCTTCTCAAATACCACTTACAATCAGGTACTAATCTTAGCAAAAGCTAAACTACTCTAGTTGTGTCTAACTACTGACTGCAAGCATGAAACTTCGATTACATTTTGAACTAAACTACTCAAATTATTATCCAAAAAACCAAAAGAGAAAAAAGATGTAACTTTCAACCAGAATAGGAAAAAAAAAAAGTAGGAGTTAGAATAAGCACACAACAACACTGATGATTATATATACAGTACATTACCATAATTGGAATTCATCTAAGAAAAAAAAGTTAGAGAAATACATGCAGACTTCAGTTAGCATAGAGAAACTATTAGTACAGTTTATAAAAAGACATCTAATGAATGAAAAGCTATTTGTGTGATACGTCAATTGCAGTTAGAATTCTTTATGTAGAGTTCTCATACATTAAGCAATTTCATGTATGATGAATACTATATATTGTATGTTTTCTTGCAATAGAGTCCCTGAGTTTTTTGGTAAAACTATAATATTAAATGTTGCACAGTACCCGACCAAGATATGTTTTGCTTTATGACTCTTCCCAGCCAAATTCATACTATTCATCTGTAATAAAAAGAATTCATCTGCATATATCTAAAAAGTTTTGAAGAAAAGAACTCGGTAAATGAATTCCAGTTGTAAGCTTCAGTTACCTACATGTCAATATGCACATTCCAGTAATAAAATAGAAATAGAAGAAACAGCAAGGAGAGCAAATGGTACTGAATAGCAGTCTAAACACTAATTTTATTCATACTTTTATATTAGGAGGGTATGGAACTAAATCTATTGAAGTTTAAATGGTTTTTACCATTTTTTAGCTTATTTAATCTATATTCTCGCTCTTTTGTGCTCACGACTCTCATAAAAGATAACTTTGAGTCCTCCCCTGATTCAATTCTTTGATTAGATTTTAAGCTTACAGAGACTTAAAGTTTTGGACACCAAAATATTTGCTGAGAATAAGTAAAAGAGTCATTCTGAAACATACTTGCATCAACATCTTCTTCCATGTTTGCACATCAGTATCCCTATTAAATAGTTCAGTGTCTCTAAGTCTGCCAAGTCCTAATAAAGGACAAAAGCATTAAGTTTCTCATAAGAAAGGTTGTAAAATACTCACAAGAATATCAACTTCATTGTCAGATAGATAATCACAGTCAGCAAGAAACGTATCAGCCAGAGTTGCCTGCAATTACACCGGAAAAATGTCACAAAAATAGTATAGATTACTATAACCCTTGTTAATTTTGGTGCAACTCAGAAACAAATAAATATATGCATCAATGTACATAAATATACTAACCATTGTTTCAGGCTGACGAACCGTCCAGCGAGTTGTGCCTACAAATTGAAATGTTGAGTAAGAAAACTCGATCAAAATTAAACCCTAATTATTGACAGGAATTCATTACTGAAACTTAAATGTCTTTCGTTACCTTCTTCTAGAGCACCGAGTGGCTCTCGTACATAAGTTGGTTCTGTATGTGATCAAACAAAAAATCATAATCCTATCTTAAAACTGACAAAACAAAACTTTCCATCCGATAAAATAAACAAAACAAAACGTAATGCTATAATGTTTCAAGAGAAATTAGTATTTTGGAAATAAAAACCAAAATCAAGATTTCACCTGTTCTTTCTTTTTCTTCCCAATCACTAATACAAATGGAGAAGAAAAAAAAGCCAGAAACTACATCCAATCTAACATGGAAATTCATAAACACGCACTCCCAAGTCTCTGAATTACCCAGACCCAGGAAATCATCAATCACATGGAAAAAAAAAAAGACTCACAAAACGTAGTAAGGAATTCAAGAAAACTAACATAATCTAACTATACCCAAGTCTCTATGCACACAAAACGTAGCAAGGAATTTTGTGAAGTCTGATGAACCTGAAAATTAAGAGAGCAGTGGGAGATGGAGATCGATCAGGAGGATCAATTGGTATTGGTTTCTGGAGTTTCGTAGCTTCACCGTCAAACCAATCTATTTACCAACTGGGTAAGCACGAATTTAACCCCAAATTAAGCTGAGCAGAGAAGCATGTCCAAGTTTCTCTCTTTCTCAGGTTAAATTCGCGAGGGAAGAGAAACCGTACTTCCGTATGTACAGTGTTTATAGCACTCAGACATTGCTGGAACGCAAAGGGCAAAACTGTCTTTTCACACGATTATGAACAATGGTCAACAGTATGAATAGTAGAACAGTGGATTGAGCTTTAGTATATGTTAAATATAATTTTCTAGGTATTAGGTTCCTACTGTTACATGCACTTAGTGAGTTAGTGACCATTTGAAATGACAATAAATTAACTTTAGACTTGCTCTTCCTATTTCAGAAAAACAGATTCAACTAAAAGAGTTTCTCTGGCAATGAAGGAAACGAAAGCAAAAAGTATTCCAATGCAACTAACTAGTGCTTTGTGGGCAAGCAAGAACTTTTTACTGCAACGTGTAGGGTATCAGACAGCAAATCAGGAGGACTGCATGAATGATGCAAAGTTGCTGTCCTTCGATGATGCCAGCCTCGAAACCAGTACCAATAAGCTCATTACCAAACTAAAGGTGGATGGAGGTCTTTCCCTGGATGTTTTGGAGAATGTGCTGACAAGTATGTCTGATTTAGGGCAAAAAACTGCTGACGCGATCTTGGATTTCAAGAGTAAGATGATTGATATGAAGGACGATAGCTATAAGCTTGTGGTGATGGAATACTTGAGCAGCAGCCTGGAGCTGCTGGACTTCTTTACTGAATTGGAAAAGTTTCTAGACTCGGCTCGTCGGAGCCATTCACATATCGAACTTGCTATTGAACAGTGTAGCCGCTTGGGGGGTAAACATGGAGTAGGAAGGGAGGAGGCCAAGATGATTTCCAATATATTGAGTAACATTATGGCGTCTAATGTCAATGACCACTCTGGTGAAAAGTTGGTCGAAAAGGCTCATTGTTTGCTTGAGAAGCAGAAAGAAATGTTTTCCAAATGTCGCATTGAACAAGAGAAGCTTGGGAAGGATAAGAAGAGTAATGTTTGGAGGAAGCTCTTGAGTCGTATATTCATGGTTGCCAAGTGGCTCGTTCTCGTTGTTCTAGGGGTGAAATTGGCCTATACCGCCTATAATATAACATCTGGTGGAGATGGTTTGTCTAATGTGGTTGGAGATTTGAAAATCAAAGCAGCATGTTTCCTTGATGTCTCTGTTATAACAGAAATAGTAGATTACTGGAATAGCTCCCACCTTGAAGTATGTCAAGATGATTTTGGGCTGAAGAATGAAGCAATGAACATAATACAGGAAGGAGCTTTACATTCCATAAGAGAAATGGGGGAAATAAAAGATCTCATCGGTAAGGTACTAAATTCCATTGAATCTCTCCTTGCTTTAAGTACAAACTTTGCAAATGGTGGAAATGTAGAAGTGGCAATCAAGAATATTAAGCTTTACCTGAAGAAGTTTTTGGATAAAATTGAGGCTTTGGAGGAGAAAACAGGGGAATGCAGCTCTAGAATTTTGAAAGCAAGGCAAGCTGTTCTCATGTATTAACTCCAGACCTTATCATCTTTACGCTTCATGTTGTAATAAACCCCAGTTTGTGTGTTGGTTGTTTCCTTACCTCTGCTTTTAGCTAGTTTTTGGTGTTTCCTAATTAATAAACCCAAGTTGCTCGTTTTCTTTTCCTTCTTTTCTTCCCCGACCTAATTTGTCGGGTCTGGTAATTTGTAATCCTTTCTGTGTGTGGCCATTTTAATTCTCAATGAAATGTTTAGTAGCCATCTTTCATTTCCCCCTATATATAAATTCTCATATACCTCAAATAAAAGTCAGTAAAGATCAATTTTGATTGTTCTCATAAGCATGATCAACAGCTTACAGCAGGTTTTGTTATCGAAAACTGGCATCTTCAAAATGTATTGGCTTTTCTGATGTTATAACTATAGAAGCTTTAGGCTTAAGAGCTGGACTTCTTACTATTAAATTACATGGCTACACAACGTATTGGGTTTTCTGAAGGTGACAAAGCTTTTGATTGACAACATCAATAAAAATATTTTACTCCCTAGTGCATTAAAGTCTTACTCCATGACTTTTGGTCCAGAGGAGCCAACGCTGAATAGCTGAGTGCACCACACGTTGCTTGCATCTATTTCGGCCCTAGAGTTGTATTAGTGTATATGGGAACCATTGATGTGAAACAATATTCAGGCCAACTGGTGCTCTTAGGGAAGCAGAAGTGGCACCAGTTGAGTTTTCATTAGAATTGAACTTATAACTTCTACGGTGTTGATTATGTAAGATCATATAATAAATATGAACATGTTATAATCTGCATAGAGATAGAGATACAAATACAAAACATTTTAAATGACTACAAATATTCATAGATAGAATGAATATCTATAGAGTCCATCTTCTTCAAGCAAAGATTCGGTAAGATAAAGTCTTCTACTATCTCCAACAGTGGTCTGTTCTATCTCTCAATGGGGCGAGAGTAGTATTGGGAGAACGGGGATCTTGACTTTTGTAGATGCCATATAATAAAATCCATACATCAAAGAGAATCTATCACTTACCATATGCACCTCATTAGTGATTAAGTCACTTCACTTCATATCCTTTTAGGAAAATACTTCAATACATTAATGTACCGATACATCAAGTAAACTAGGTTCAATACAGAGGTAGACTAGCTCGGTACAAGGGTAGACTAACTTCATACATGTCTACCCATATACTGAACTAGTCTACCTCTGTATTGAACTAGTTTACTTGATATATCGATACATTAATGTAATGTAGATGATCCCATCCTTTTATAGCTACCAATTTAAAGCATATATAATCTTCTGATTTATTTGTAAGACATCACATATTATTATCGTGTAAACTTTATTATTAGATGATATGTCTAATTTACATATTATTTCATATAACTAAGTAGTTTATAACTCGGCCGGCAACGAGACCTTCCTGAGTTTTTGTGTTTATTTTCCAAATAGATGATAGGTGTAATTTTTCTCCATTAATAACACCAATTCTTTCTAATGTATCAAAAAAAATAAGAAAAACATCGATTGTTTCCAAAATAAAATAAATAAAAAAATCATACTCTAAAGATTTTTACATAAATAAAAAATAAAATCATATTCTAAAGATTTTTACATAAGACAAACATACCAAGTGTCTGGTAGGGATAACCAATAAGTAATCACACAAGTAATAATTAATTATAATTTATTTCTTGACCAAAATGCGGATGTTCTTACCTTGTTGACACATCTCGGAGCCTATTGTCCACTGAAGTCCAGTCTGTCCAGACAGCTCGTGATTGAAGTCAAAACCAAATTCCAAGCTCATTTCCCACTACTCCAAACCTTCTCCACCAATTCTCCTTTTGCTTCACATCTGAGCCTTCTGTTGTTTACATCTCTACTTACTAGGGAAGCCCACAACTCATGGGTAAAGGAGGTGGCTGTGTGCCCAGCAAGAATAGGCCACCGGCAGGCGTTGCCGGCGCTGATCTTCCGAACCCAAAAAGCGATGATCTTGTTTCAGACCAAAACCAAAACCAAACCCAAACCACAGAAACAACAAACCCAATTAAGGATGAAGGGGTTGCAGAGAAAAAGCAACAGAGGAAGAAGCTGAGGGTTTTCATAGTGTTTTACTCAATGTATGGGCATGTGGAGCTGTTGGCCAGAGAGATTAAGAAAGGGGTTGATTCCACTGATGGGGTTGAAGGGGTTCTGTACCGGGTTCCGGAAACGCTGTCGTCTGAGGTGTTGGAGCAGATGAAAGTGCCCAAGAAGGATGATCATGGGGTGCCTGTGATAGTGCCTGAGAGACTGGTGGAGGCTGATGGGGTGTTGTTCGGGTTTCCTACCCGGTATGGGTCAATGATGACTGTCTCAGCATCTTGATCGTCTCCAATCGGACAAGAAAACCATTCCTGGGGTGCCTGTGATGGTGCCTGAGAGACTGGTGGAGGCTGATGGGGTTTTGTTTGGGTTTCCTACCCGGTATGGGTCAATGGCTGCTCAGATGAAGGCGTTTTTCGACTCCACGGGGGAGCTGTGGAGGGAGCAGAAGCTTGCAGGGGTGCCTGCTGGGTTCTTTGTGAGTACTGGCACACAGGGTGGTGGACAGGAGACTAATGCGTAAGTAAGACTCCCTTGGTTTTTTATTTCGAATTCGTTGGTTGAAGAATTGTGTTTTTACTTAATGCTTTTGCTGGTAGTTGAATGTTGGCGCATTTGGTATGTTTGAGTGGTATGACGTGAATTAGAAGTTGGTGTCTAAGGGAAAAGGTTTGTAAATTGCATATTCAAGTAAAAGTGTTAAATGCAAGAGCATTGGAGTTTGGATTCTATGTTCGATCACATTGCTTGTATACATTGTCAATTGTGTTCTGTAGTTTTGAACAATGTGGCTCCAACTACATGAAATGTACATTCTTTATTCTTTGGTAGAGCAATTGGTCTTTTGAATTGTCCATGATGACTTCCAAATTAGTAGACGGGGGTTGGGTGTCAACTTTCAAGATCTTTATCCAATGGGATAAAGGATATGGAACTGAAGTTAGGTTCAAGTTTCAACCCCTTCTGAAACACTCCTTTAGGGTGCTGAAGTAACAGCCTGTCTTGTACTGTTGTAAGATGCTTAAATAAGCTCATTTTTATATAATGAACTAATACTGCACCAGGTAAGCTGAAAGTGGTTGGAGATAGTATCAGAAGTAAACAAAGATATATATTCAAAACGATGAAGTCTAGGCATTGCTTTGTCATTATTCAACTAAAGTAAATCAGCCAATAATATTTTTCTCTATTTATTGAATCTGAGAATAATCAGTACTTCCATTTCCTATTTGATTAAGATTATGATAAATGCGTTAGATCCTAGAACCTATTAGAAGCACCAGTGACAGCTTAGTTGGTTTCCATCTGGTATCATATACAAGATAAAATGTATATGATACAAGATGGTCAGTGTTTGAACCTCATCTACTTAAATGAGCTTATGTAACCCGTAGGTGAATGTAGTTTATAGTTCGTGTTGCTTGTATGAACTGTTGCCTTGCCAATGCTACTAGTTTGTTGATTACTATGCAATTTCACCAATATAAATGCTCATCCATTCTACTATAGACTAAAATTTCCTGTGCTTCCTACTTAGTTTCTGAATGCTTGTGTTGTTGTGTCCACATTTATTTATGTTCTGTAGCTGTTGTAATATAGAATAATATCTTATGTTATCGATCCCATCCTCATCAAAACTATGTCAATGCATATTTGCTCAGTTGGACAGCCATTACTCAGTTAGCACACCATGGAATGATATATGTTCCAATTGGCTACACCTTTGGTGCTGGAATGTTCCAAATGGACTCCCTTAGAGGAGGGTCTCCATATGGTTCTGGGGTTCTTTCTGGAGATGGCACAAGGGCACCAACTGAGACAGAGCTCGCTCTTGCAGAGCATCACGGAAAGTACATGGCTACTATTGTCAAGAAGCTTGTACATTGACTGGAGGAGTCTGGACAAATCTACATTCTTTTGCACTTCCATACAATTTTCTTGGTGTTTCTACTCTGTTTTGTGATGTTCTTCAGATGTCATATGTTAATAGATTTTTCCAGCAAAATCACAAAATGTCAATAGATTTTAGATAGTTTAGTCATTCCATTTTTTTTTTTTCAGAAATTGTAAACAAGTGTCTCATGATCATCAGTTTTGAACTTTTGACGATTGCTCAGTCAAACTGTTCATATATGGTCTTTTCTGTCTGATTGAAACATTATTGTCATCAATAAAGTTGTGGATCATGTTCATTTCTGCATATCTGCCACTACATATAACTACTTGGATAATATAATCAGATGTTATAATTATGATTATTTTCCGTCATTCAACTGTGATTGATATCAAATTAAAATGGAGTATTATTGGCTTATGCTTACCTTTGTTACTAAGATGTAATTGTTTCTCCACTTTATATGGAATGCTATCCCTGATAGATTAGATGAGTGATGAAACTGATGAAAAGAAAACTGTCACTGTTCACGGTATTTGTTTCCAGGTATCTGTCTATCTGATATCATCCAAAAAAAAGTTTGTTGTGGTTTCCTAAAATTACTAGAGAGGAAATTAGTGAGCCTAGAGGTAATGCCTCTAGCGATTAGTGAGAACTAGAGATATGTCTCGACTCTCGAGTCTATGTAAATCTTATCAGTCTCTTTCCCCTTAAAAAAAAAAAAAAAAAAAAATTTAACCCCTTTTCCATTTCTCTTGTAACTGCAGATTTATCCAATCCTTAACTTACTAGAATAAATTACTGAAAATTTTTGCTATAGTATTTTCTTATTTTTGTTTTCTAAGTCTGATAGTTGGATAGGCTTGTTAGTTCGACGAAATGTTGAAAGGAACAGATAATGCAGTTCCTTGTCAGAATACTAGTCTTCCAAAATGGGATGAATGCCAAAGAAGGTTCCCTTTCTTGATCCTATATCTGCAAAATGTGAATGCTTTGGAATAGCTACTGGCACAGTCGTATGAAAAGTATGTTCCGAGATCCCCATGTCAAAAGGAAGAAGCCTGCTGAGGAATAACCTTTTGGAGACCTCAATCTATGTTGCTAATGAAGTCAAGCATTTGCCACGCAGAAAGATCACAAGGGCCTCCCAGAAGGTACATTGAAGAATCAATGTACATCAAGGTTTTCTCCAATCAATGTACATCAAGGTTTTCTCCTGTCATCTGGAAGGAGGACACTGGATCAATATAGTCCCAATCCATTTCCATTTGAATACGAAGCTAGACAAGTGGTTGTCCACACTGGAATAGGGTCCCGTTAGAAATTTGAAATACAGTCTTCTCCAGCTGAGCCACAATAATACATTTCTGAAGATGAGCGTGTCAGGAGCAGAAATGCGAGAAAACGATATCTTGAAGTAAAGGTGTTTCTGGGTGTGGAGTTGGAGTGTTGGACGATGGACTGAATTAAACACATAACTGTTTACTTCATACTTACATAGCACCTTTGTTGATCTTAAGGTAATTCATGGACATTTGTAATCAAAAGTTATCTATTCATTTCGTGTTGGAGAATCTCTCTTCTATCAACCACCCTGGTGTTCTTATAGGTTATATCTAAAAACAAGCTAGGGACCATAGACAAAGAGATGGACTATCATCCTACATTCCTACCTTGTGTGTGTGTGTGTGTGTGTGTGTGTGTGTGTTTTTCTTTTCTTTTTGTTGTTGATAATTTACCTTATCTGGGTGTAAAAGTTCACCAACAAGAGAACATTTGTAAAGTCCATGAGGATTGAGGATGTGGTCTTCCAACAGACGAAACACCCTATGAAAGGAAATGCTAGGATTTTCTATATCATGCAATACTAGCAACGAGAGCTGATAGAGATTAGATAAATAGATGACTTTATAAAGAGCAGCTAAACCTCTAACCAATTTTAGAGCAATGCTTCACTGTGCTAGGGCCATTACACTATTCCTAGTTTCAGTGTGCCAAGGTATAGGACTGAACATTACATCAATCCCAACAAGCTTTGTTAAGGAGATGCTTCCTAAACCACACCAAGCTGACATCCAAGCTATGCTGAGATTGAGAGTCATGATCATTTATTATTCTTCCATGTTCTTATAGTGCTGGTATTTGGTCTCACCTGATCTCCAAACGAGGTGACATTAATCCTAATGTGAATTGGTCTGATCTCATCCCATGGACTTCTTCTAGATGGAAGGGTAAATTTCTGAAGGATATTACTTGTAACTCGGTGCTTCAAGCTTTTGTTTTTGCTATTTGGAGGGAAAGAAACAACACAATATTTAAAAATGTTTCACTTCATCCTGCTGCTGTCTTCTATCGTAAAGTCTATTCAGTTGAAATTATGTTCTCTGGAAATCCCTCCCACAGTTGCATACACGAGCTTTTGGTCCGAAGGGAGACTTTCTGATTAATTTTGGTTGGTTCTTTACTGCTCTTTTTTTTAGCAGGGAGGGTTAGGCATTATGAGAGATTGAGAGATGATAACTCTCTCATTATTGTATGCTCCTCTCTTTGCTAGGTGTCTCTAATCAATGATACGTTGATTAGCAATACTTTGCTTTTGTTTTCTCATTTATATTTATCTGAAATAGTTTGTTTTATGGTGGTTTGACATAGAAATGATGTTGCTACAACGCTTGGAACTTTATGTAAGTGAGGTTTACTATCATGTATGTGTTGGTAATTGACATCAGATTAAGTATTTTTGAAGGCTTTGAAGGAACCAACTGAACCAAGTCACTATCATCTTGAGTCTTTCACCTTCCCAGCATCTTTATTCTTTGGTCATTCTGCTTCTGTTTCATCCACTACGTGTCTTAGTGAAATCAAGCTCAAGGTCCGTTTCAATATATAGTGCTTGAACTTCCATGTTTCAAGACTCATGCCATACTCAATGTCTCACTTATGGGTCAAATATTATGGAACTTTATACTGACATTTTCCTAGTGAGGGAGTTGGACTCGATCAAGATTGATGAGCATCTCCTCAACTTGATCAATCTTAAAGATGATGTTGATGCACTGCAATAGTCTTTCGCAAAAGAAGAGCCACTTCTCCACATCCGCAAGGAAATTTTTTATTGAAGAGCTGCTAAGTATGGCTACAATTTTTGTAACAGTAGTAAAATTCTGTAGACAGGAAGAACTGTACTAGTTTCCTTTGCTGGATGTCATATAGGATTTTTATGTTGTATAGTCAAGTTCTCGTGGCCAAAATATGAGTTTAGCCAATAGTTCTCTGGTAGGCTAGTTGCGTTGAACAGTTCTTTTGGGTCTAGGAATAGATTAGCTTGCTTTATTATCTGGCAGTAAAGCAGGATGTCTGGAAAAGCTTGAAAAGTACCAGACAACTCGGTACTCCACAACGTACCATGATGGCTATAATACTACTTCTGGTGCTTTACTTCATTATCTTCTTCACAAAAAGGGACGAACAAGATTAATTGACAATGTAGTACTCAAACCTTCACTATCTTCAAAATAGGTTATCCAATGCAGAACTCAACTTATCTCAAAGAGGTCCTTAACAGTAATGACATATAAGGGGGAGGCACTAGGTGGGTGCATCAGCTACAAAGCTTTCATCTTGGAACAGATGCTTGAGATCCTTGACAATGGATCTGCAAAGGGATAGAGCAGCTCCTACTAACATAATCAGTGATAGTCTTGGAGTCAACTTCTATCATAATCTCCGAGCAATTGTTGTCCATGGCTGTAACCTTCACAGGGAGCATGAAGCTCACAAAATACACCCCAGTTCTGCCAATATTCCTTGAGCTTGCAAACAGAGGCAGCCTTCAGAA
>BDJD01002818.1:80208-109079 GCA_002564525.1 Rosa multiflora | reverse complement strand
AGAGCAAGTCAGCAAAGCCTAAATCAACACCCACGAAATTGAAATCAACATCAATTCTTAACCCTAAAAATTTCCCCAAATTGAATTGAATAAATACAACAAAATTGAATCTTACACTACATTCAATCGATTGCCCCAAAGAAGAAGAGCAGTAGAAGAGAAGGAGCCTTCAATCTCTGAGACTCTGAGAGAAGAAGAGAAAGGAATGCAGCACCTTGCTGCCTTGCTCGACGATCGTGGTCGGCTGGTCGCCTGGATTTGGACTCGAGGTGGTCTTGAAGGATTGAAGGAGTGAAGCTCTCCAGTACGCAGCAACCTTGAAGTAACTGAATTCAGGTCGGGAGTTGGGGAGTTGAGGTGGGCTTGAAGGACTGAAGAAACGGACGAAGTTGTGCTATTCTTTGTTCTAAAGAAGACAACTTGAGAACCATCGAGATTTAACTCAAACCTTTGCAGGTGGGTTTTATATTAAATCCGGGTTGTATCAATTAGCCATGCCTTTTGCTGCTTTAATCATGGCCGTGGAGCTTCATTTAACTACATCCAACGGCTAGCGTTGGAAATCCGCAGATTTTGAAAGTTACGGACGTCCGTAACCGAGAATCATTGTATATATATATATATATATATATATATATATATATATATATTGGAATAGGGGTTTGGAACCCAACCTAGCTGGGAGGCTCAGCCCCACGCCCGGTTCCATTTATTGAATTAGATATATGCAACTGGGAGGGGGGGCATAAAACTTGAACCCCGTGCTACATAAGAAATACTACAATAATCCTCGTAGAGAACATCCGCAATAATAGCAGGAGTCTCATCTAACCAAACATCGTCAATATAAAACAGGCTAGCAAGGTGTGCAAGTCTATTTGCCACACCATTTGCTTCACAGAAAATATGCCGAATCTTAACTGATTGAAAAGCAGTCAAATAATCTTTACAATCATCTAAAATTCGACTTACCTCCAAGAAATTTTCTTCCCCACTCTGAAGTGCAGCAACTAGAAGGCCAGAGTCGCTTTCAATATCTACTTCTGTCCAACCTTGATGAATACCAAGAAGAAGGCCAGCTCTACATACCTTAGCCTCCATATTAATAGCCGAGTGAGCATGTACAAAAGGCCTAGCAATAGTCGCTATACCAGTGGCCATATCATCTCTGACTACAACACTAATACCCCCACAACCACTATCAGCTCTGAAAGCCCGATCAACATTAATTTTCAGTCTCCCCCGCGGAGAGTTCTGCCATTTCGTCATAGGCCTCTTCTTTTGCTTACTCACATTCGGATTGAATTTTTGGTACTCCTCCAAATGTCTAAAGGCCCACTGAATCATATGCATTGGCTAAAAATAGGCACTCCTCCATACCATATTATTCCTCCCGGTCCATATAGTCCACAGGCACATCAACACTAGATCAATCTGGGCTTTGTCCAACGTGTCCATCAATTCAAAAACCCACTCCTTCACACATCTTGCTGGATGACTTTTAGCCTGCAATTTCAAAGGCCCCATTTCCCAAAAGCATTGTAAGGCAGAACAATTTTTAAAGACATGTGTACCTGTCTCAATCTCCTTGGAGCAGAAAATACGTCTCAAATCAGGAAGGGACACATGGCGTTGTGCTAGTGCAGCTCTAGTGAGAATTATGCCATGCAATAGCCGCCATGCAAAGCTACCTTCTTTAGGAGGCACCCACGCAGACCAAACCATGTTCCAATATTTTCGTAGTCCACTACCATCTCCATCATTAGAGGACAATGCCCTTTCATTACACTTTAAGGAGTGGAGGTAAACATGATAACCACTTTGAACCGTAAACACACCCTTGGGATTATGGTGCCATATTAATCTGTCTGCAGCATCTCTAATGCTCAAAGGGGTACATGCAATTCTCTTCACCTCCTCATCAGTAAACAACTCCATTAGAATATCAATAAGCCATTCTTTGTTCTCATCACCTATTAGTTCTGCCACAACCATGTCCTCTGTTCCCTCCATCATGGGTGAAAAAGGTTTGAACGAATAAGGTAGACTGAGCCATGGATCCCTCCTAACAGAAATGCCGCATCCATCCCTAACCTGAAAACGGACACCTTTTTTCGAAACCTCTCTTCCAGCAATGATACTACGCCAAGTATATGGAGCTCCATTCTTAAATTCAGCCTCCATGAACGTGCAATTCGGGAAATATTTCGCCTTCAAAAGTTGTGCAATTAGAGAGTCCAGATGTTGTATCAATCTCCAGCCTTGTTTAGCCAAAAGAGCTAGATTAAAGCAATGCATATTTCTAAACCCCAAACCTCCTTCACTCTTAGGGTGACACATCTTTTTCCATGAAAGCCAATGTATTTTCCTATCCTCCTCAGTCCCACCCCACCAATAACGAGCCATTAATTGCTCCATTGTATTGCACAAGTGCTTCGGTAATTCGAAACACCCCATAACATATGACGGAATAGCCTGAGCCACAGCCTTAATTAACACTTCCTTTCCGGCACCACTTAGAGTCTCCTCCTTCCAACCTTGAGTCCGTGCTCTAATCTTTTTGTTCACAAACTCAAACGCTTCCTCCTTCGAGTAACTGATCTCAATGGGCAACCCAAGGTACTTATCATGTTTCTCCATTCTAGTCACACCCAGAAGACCAGCCAACTCCTCTTGAAACACTAAGCTCACATTTTTGCTAAAAGAAATACTACTCTTTTGATAATTAATTAACCTGCTGCCCTGAGAACTTCTCATACTCTAGTAAAATATTTTTTAATGCTAAACAATATGGTACCTCAGCCTTGCAGAATATAAAAGAGCCGTCGGCAAAGAACAAATGATTGATCCTTGGAGCTCCCCTACAAATCTCCACCCCATGTAGTATATCCAACCTTTCAGCCCGTGAAATGAGTCGGGATAAAACCTCGGCATAAACAAGAAACAAGTAAGGTGAGATAGATTCCCTTTGCCTCAGGCCTCTTGACGACAAAATTTTACCTTTAGGTACCCCGTTAATAATGAAAGAATAGGTGACAATACGAACACACCCCATTATCCACCGAACCCCTCCATCACAAAACCCCATTTTTAGCATAACATCCTCTAAGAATGTCCACTCAACTCGATCATATGCCTTACTCATATCCAACTTTAATGCACAATAGCCTTTCTTCCCACCTCTACGTCTTTTTAAACAATGAGCTATCTTGAATGCCATGAATGAATTATCCAAAATCAACCGCCCGGGCACAAATGCACTCTGAAAAGGGGAGATCAATGAATTAAGAAGAGGCTTCACACGGTTGGCCAAGACCTTCGATCCAATCTTGTAAATCACATTGCAAAGGCTTATCGGTTGCAATTGAGACATATACTGCAGAGTTTTCACTTTCGGCACCAAAGTAACAAAAGTATCATTCACTAATCTCAAACAGTCTTTAGACCCAACAAAACTTCTCACCGCCTCCACTACATCATTGCCCACCAAATCCCAGAAAGAGTGGTAAAAGCAGGGAGAAAACCATTAGGCCTAGGTGCCTTTGATGGGTGCATGTTCTTCACAGCTGCAAACACCTCCTCTTGATCAATGCCGTGCGTCAACATCTGGTTCTCTTCCTCAGTTATAACACATGGTATTGCTTCTAGAATATTTTGGAAGCTTATGGGTTGTGAGGACGTAAATAACTTCATGAAGTATGACACCACAACCTGCTCTAACTCCCTGTCATCCGTACACCACTTCCCTTCACTATTGAAAAGCCCTTCAATTGAATTCTTCTTTTTTCTGTTTTTGGCTCTCTGATGGAAGAATTTGGTGTTTAAGTCACCATTTGAGAGCCCAAAGATCTTAGCTCTCTGCTTCTAAAAGGCTTACACTTTCTGCAACAATGCATGAAGTTTCGATTCGAGCTCAACTCTAGTAACATCAGGGGGAGCAAAGCACAAGATATCATAGAAGACGGCTAATTTAGCTCTGGTGTTATCAATCTCCTTCTTAAGGCTACCAAATGCTCCTCACTCCAATCCTCTAAAGCACGTCTAGTAGCATTAATTTTTTTACACAACGTGCTAAAAGGCTCCACCCCAATAATACTTTCCCAACCCTTCTTAACAACCTCCCTACACTTCTCATCCTATAACCAAAACTCCTCAAACTTAAATCTCTTCCTCCTTTTTTTCCTCCTTTTGTTTTTTTTTGCTCTCCCACTACTAATAGGATAGGCAGATGATCAGATGTGCTTGGGAGTAAATGTCTCACACATGACGCCGGGAACAGATCCTTCCAACTACCATTACAAGTAAAACGATCCAATCTGATCTTCACCTCCTCCCCTCCCCTTATATGTAAACTTCGAGCCTAGAAATTTAATATCCCTAAGATCACAAAACTCAAGAGCAACCTACATACCTTTCATTTGCGATGCACATCTCACAGCACCCCCCCCCCCCCCCCCCCCCCCCCCCCCCCCCCCGAAACAATCTCATTGTAATCATCCCCAACTACCCACGACATATTTCCTTGCAAGCTTAACTGACGTAACAAGTTCCACGTACGATACCTCTCCTCTAACTTTGGTTTACCATACAGCCCCGTGAATCTCCACCTCTTAGGATCCCCAACCTCCCCAACTATGACATCAATATGATTATCAGAAAAAAAAATTGCAATGCTACCACCGTATCATCACTCCAAAAAATACAGAGTCCCCCAGCCCTACTGACGCCCTTACCCTCCTTCTTTTTAATGAATTTACAACTAACTGCAAATGCATTTTTCCAACCCAACTGAGATCTAATATTAGAGACTTCTTCCGTCGTGCACTTAGTTTCACTCAGAAATATTAATTTGGGATGATTGAGGGATACTATCCCTTTAAGCCCTGTAACTGTCCAAGGGTTCCCAATCCCTTGGCAATTCCAACATAAAACATTCATTGCTCGTGATGGGTCAAAGCCGGACCCATCACGGATGAACGGTTTCGAGCCTGTCCCAAGCTCATTACCTCTTTCTTCGGAGATTTTCCACTTCCAGCAACCCCTTTATACCTGCTGCCACCCACTGGAAACCCTTCTTCCCTGCATAACCCTTCATATTGGTAGGCCTCTGGACTCCCGGGGCCAACCCGGCCAGCTGCTGACCCCTTTCATCAGTCCTCGACGACCCCGTTCCACTAGACCCAGACTTCCCTACGCTTTGGGGTTGAAGCGGGGAGGCGTCTCATATATTTGATAGGTGAGTTTGTCTTATTTGGTTATCAGCTCACTATTTGGTCTTCTGTATGAGTGAACATGAACATATTTGGGCATTGTATGTTTTTTGCTCTTTTAGTAAGTGAGGATTCGGGTGATGAAACAAACGGTCAAGATCGCACCCGCAATTATTTCTTTTATTCAAAATAAAAAATTTATTTCCCAAACATACAAAATTCATAATAAATAGCTTTAACATCCGAAAGATTTCACGGAAATTACCACGGATTGGTCGTAACGCATACTTCTTGAGTCAATAAATTGAAGATTCACTTCAATAGAATTTTTTGAAAAAAAAAAAAAAAAAATTCTCAAATGTCATTACTACTTATCGAGAAATAAAATTAATCTCATTTGAATTCCTTAATTTTTTCACGTCTTTCTGGTCATTGACTAAACTCACAATACTTTTATACCAAGGTTCACCAAACACTTAAACACTGTTTTTGTACTCACAGCATTGTTAAAAGCAGAATTTACCAAACACTCGGCTACTTAATTTTACAGCTGATTATTTTCACAACACAGTTAAAGCTGCTTTTAAATTAATCACCTCGGGGCTAAACTAGGCCTTAGTGATAAAATTTGAAGAGTAAGGACTAAACTTCTCTTTGGTCCAAAGTTAATTTTTTTTTAAAAGAAAAGAAAATTATAATAAATATTAATGAAGTCCGGGAAGTACAACATCGGGGTGGTGGCGCAGTTGGCTAGCGCGTAGGTCTCATAGCTTCTGAGTAATCCTGAGGTCGAGAGTTCGAGCCTCTCTCACCCCAATTGTTTTTGTTTTTTTTTTTTTGCTCTTTCCAGCCTTGCCAAATTCCAAATCTACCCCCTCTACCCTCAACTAGTCTCAGCTCTCCTTAAACCCTAATTCTCCCAAAACCCAGAAGAGCGGCTACTCACTCTGTTTTGCATATTAACCTAAAGCTCATACCCAATTCTGAATCTGAATAGCCAGCACCAGCGAAGATGGTAAAGAGAAGCAAAAGTAAGCCAAACCTGAATTTCACTGCAAAGCATTCATCTTTTTTTGGATTGCTTGGTTGATTGGGAATTGGGTTCCTTAATTTCAATGCAAAGCATTCATCTTTTTTTGGTTTTTTGATTGATTGATTGATTTGGGAACTGGGTGATTGCAGAGAGCAAAAGCAAGAGAGTGCCTCTGAAGAAGAAGTACAAGGTGATAAGGAAGGTGAAGGAGTTGGATTGCTTGGTTGATTGGGAATTGGGTTCCTTAATTTCAATGCAAAGCATTCATCTTTTTTTGGTTTTTTGATTGATTGGGAATTGGGTACCTTAATTTCAATGCAAAGCATTCATCTTTTTTGTTTTTGTTTTTGGGATTGATTGATTGATTTGGGAACTGGGTGATTGCAGAGAGCAAAAGCAAGAGAGTGCCTCTGAAGAAGAAGTACAAGGTGATAAGGAAGGTGAAGGAACACCACAAGAAGAAGGCCAAGGACGCCAAGAAGCTCGGCTTCCAGCGCAAGAAGGTCGAGAAGGACCCAGGTATCCCTAACGACTGGCCCTTCAAGGAGCAGGAGCTCAAGGCCCTCGAAGCTCGCCGCGCTCGTGTCATCGATGAAATCGAGCAGAAGAAAGCTGCCCGCAAAGAAAGGGTATTCCTTTTTAGCTTTCCTAATTTCTTTTGCCTATTCACATTAGGTCTGAAACTCAAGTTTCTATCATGTATGTTTGCATTTGATTGCGAGCTTGCGAAACTTTAACTGTTTAGATGGAACAGCCTACCTGGTTTTAGTACATGGTTGCAGTTTTTATGGTGATAGTGATAATTCTTTGTGCTTATTCAGGCTCAGAAGAGGAAGCTGGGAGAGCTAGAGGAGGACGATGACGAGGACTCCAAGTTGGATGAAGTACTAGAGGAAAAGAGTACTGATGATTCCATTGGGTTTGCTAAGAATAGGGGTATGTTATTACTTGGTTGTTTCCGGAAGATGCCTTTCTGATGGTGAAACTGAGAATTCGGCTTGACGAGGACTCCAAGTTGGATGAAGTACTAGAGGAAAAGAGTACTGATGATTCCATTGGGTTTGCTAAGAATAGGGGTATGTTACTTAGTTGTTTCCTGAAGATGCCTTACTGATGGTGAAATAGAGAATTCGGATTGTGTTTATTGTTACCTTTTCTATATTTTAATTGGTGGTTGTTTTGTTTTTCCCTACATACAGATAGCTCAGATAGGGCTTTCTACAAGGAGTTGGTTAAAGTTATTGAAGCATCAGATGTCATTTTGGAGGTTCTTGATGCTCGAGATCCCCTGGGTACACGATGTGTTGATATGGAAAAGATGGTGAGGAAGTCAGGTCCTAACAAGCATCTTGTGTTACTTCTTAACAAAATCGGTAATGCCCTTACTCTCTCTCTCTCTCTCTCCACACACACATATGTAAAGTGTGCCTTGTCTCTCTTGTAGACTATATGTGCCTCATTTCTCTAAGACTGTAGATACAATAAGTTTCTTATATCTCTACTTTCCTAATTTCTCGGTATATCCTCAGGAACACAAAACCTGGAATTTTCATTTTATTATTTTTTACACAAAACCAGGACAGTGACAACAAGTCCTTTCAGATGAGAGATTCCATATATCTTTTAGATTTAGTCAAACTTCTTCAAAGGATTATGAAAAAGAACATGGAAACTACTTCAAAGGATTATGAAAAGAACACGGAAGCTATCATGCTTGTATTTTCCAAGAAGAACCAGGTTTCACCATTTAGAAAAGCCTTTATGAGCGAGAAGCACACTTCTCAAATAGCTTATTATTTATTTATGAAACATAAGTAGTTTAATTTTGGACTTTTTACTCAGTTTAAATGGTTTGCTAAAAATTATTAGCTTCCTAAATATGAGGAATATTGTATTGGTCATGAAGGAAAGCATGTTGTCAATCTATTGACCAGAAATGGTTCATTCTATAGGGTTCAAAGCTAGACCTTAGATTCTTAGAAGCAGGATGCAGAAGGGAAATGGTGCAGGATCAAGTTATAGGGGCCTGTTTAAGCCACCTTAGCTGGCCAAAGGGAAAAGGATAAACAGTTTATGGATGGCCATATGAGCTTATTACTTAAACCCATCTGAGAATAGTAGGTATGATAGATGAATTAGCTGTGTCAGTTTTTGTATGAGTTAGTGGTTGAGCTTGAAAAGCTCTTAGGACTTGTCTTACAACATGGAAGGAAATTAAAAAACAGGAAGATGTGGTCACTCAAGAGTTACTCGTGAAACTTAGATGCCTAACCTTATCCAGTTTTAAGTGGTATAAGGATAGTTTTCTAAGTGCGTTTAACAACCTTACCTACAGAAAAAGTTAGAAATAGGCTAAAAGCTAAGCACAGAGGCCAGATACCTTTCTCCCAATGCACCTCTGTAGACACCTTTATCCAATGTGGAAGACTGTCCTTTGAAGGTTGTGCAGGAGGAATTGCACTATGCACTATACATATGTGTATGTGTGTGTGGTTACATCTGTACTGTATGTACGCACTAACTTAGCTGCAAAAATTATGAGAAAGATGGTAATGGATTTTCTACTTTGAGCAAAATTATTCGGTATGAAGTAATAGGGATGTCTAACACAGGTGTAATGGAAAGTGAAAGTAGGAGAAATTTTAGTGCTCTCAACATGAAATCCACCTTCCCTTATCCTCGTCATACAGACTTTTTGAATGATACAAAACATTAGTTGTGGAGATGGATCTTTATGATCAACCACTATCTGATTTTTCAAATGTTTTCCTGCATCTCAACTCGAATCCTTTATTGATTATTATGGTTTCTTGAATCTCAGATCTTATCCCGCGTGAAGCTGTTGAGAAGTGGCTCACTTATCTTAGGGAGGAGTTGCCAGCTGTTGCCTTCAAATGCAGCACCCAAGAACAAAAATCAAACTTAGGGTGGAAATCGTCCTCTAAAAAATCAAAACCCAGCAACCTTTTGCAGACAAGTGACTGTCTAGGAGCTGAAACTCTTCTTAAATTGTTGAAGAACTATTCAAGAAGTCATGAGGTATATCATTGGTTTCTAATGATTGTCACATCTCTACCTACAATTTGGGCATTTGTCACTTGAACTTGAGTTTTAAAGTTTCAAATTATTGTAAGTATAAATGTGATCCTTTGTTTTTGGCAGATCAAGAAGTCGATTACAGTGGGTATTATTGGCCTACCTAATGTTGGTAAGAGTAGTCTCATTAACAGTTTGAAGAGATGCCGTGTCGTCAATGTTGGTTCCACTCCAGGGTTAACAAGATCACTACAAGAAGTCCAGTTGGATAATAATGTCAAATTGATAGATTGCCCTGGTGTTGTAATGCTCAAATCTACAGAAAATGATGCTTCTATAGCTCTGCGAAATTGCAAAAGAATTGAGAAGTTAGAGGATCCAATTGGTCCAGGTATCTAGCTATTGCCCCATTTTTCATTTAAGCGTATTTAAACACTTGCTCAAGTTCCATTTGCTGCATATTGCAACCCTCTAGGATTTGGTTTTGCTGCTGCATATTACAAGGCTGTAACCCAGTTGATGCTATGCCTGACAATGCTTTTTGAATTTTGTTTGTTTTTTTGTTTTAAAAGTTAACACACTTTCACCTTTCTTGAGCAGTGAGGGAAATTTTGAAGCTCTGCCCAGCCAGATTGTTGGTATCTATATACAAGCTCCCAAGCTTTGATACCGTTGATGACTTTCTGCAGAAGGTGGCTACTGTTAGGGGTAAGCTGAAAAAGGGTGGTGTTGTAGATATTGGAGCTGCAGCCAGAATTGTTCTGCATGACTGGAATGAGGGTATGCATTTGTATTCCCTTCATATAGGTGTTAAGGACAAGAGTGACTGGAAAAACTAAATTGTAGATAAAAAATATACTGAAACGTCAAATTTGATGCGACATGTTCATCATGTTTCAGGTAAAATTCCGTACTACACTATGCCCCCAGCTAGGAGTCAAGAAGAACCTTCAGAGGCGAAAATTGTTTCGAAGCTGGGCAAGGAGTTGAACATTGACGAAGTATACAATGGAGAATCTTCATTCATTGGAAGCCTCAAATCTGTTAATGATTTCCATCCTGTTGAAGTTCCTCCCAGTTGCCCACTCAATTTTGATGAGGATATGGAAGAGGTTTGTGATCTGTACTGATGATACCATAAGCTTTAGAATCCTTTTTTAATGATCTGTTCTTGTTTTTTGACAAGAACAGAGCTGCCTTGAACTTCCCAAATAATAGATAGGTTGAACAATGAAAACTGTTTTAAAAGCTACTCTTCTGTTTTTGACCACTGTTTTTTGGTTATCATATGCTCATCACTGTGCCTTGGAGATATGAGAACACACAGGATGGACGATGGTAGCATATTCATAGTTTGATTTTCTTGGTTCAAAATGAACAATCTTTGCTGGCAAATTGAACTGTCTTTGCTGTTCACATTTTGATTTTCTTTGTTCAAAGTATGTCAAACTGAACTGTTTTTGCATGGTGTACAAATTTGTTCAATAGTTTCATAGGAAGCCAGCTAATTAGAATTTGGATTGGTTTTAAATTCAACCTGATTTATATGTTGTCATGCATCAGAATAAAAGACCATCAAATCAAGGTAATGGAAGTCCTAAAGATATGGTTGATGAAGACGATGACCAGTCCATGGCAGTTGAAGAGGATGATTCAGGCAAGGCAAAAGAAAAGACGGCTACCAAAACTAGCAGGCAGAATGAGAAATTGTATGCAGCTGAAGGTATGCTTAATACAAAGAAGAAGAAAGCAGAGAAGAAGATGAGGAAAAAGGCCAAATCAGCTTCTGCGGATGCTATGGAAGATGATTATGATTTTAAAGTTGATTACATCAAGAAGGGATCTGCCATGGATGTTGGTGATGGCATTGGGGGAAAAGATGACGGTCAAATTATTGGAAAGGTACCTATGTCTGGTATTGGATTTGATGAACCAGAGGAAGGATGAACTGTATTTTTCCAAGGCAGTTTACTTATGTTGCCTGCCTTTTTTTTTTTTTAACGTATATTTTTTAATTATGCTTTAAGTTTCTTCTTTCACAAAATATGTTCTGTATGATCACGCCCAGACTTTGTGCGGACAGATTTACAATTACCTATTAATCAAATCCTGATTATTTTTTCTTCTGCTTATTTCTGCTTCATTAAACTGTTTCTCTGTTCGAAATCAACACTTATTTCTCCCAGGCCATCAGAATGTTGGGAATTTATCGATATATAAGAGATGGATGCATACTTGCATACCACAGGAATGCTTATTCTTGGCAAAGAAAGATTTTCATATTTTTGCGCATGTAATTTAGAAGCTGAAATATTTAGTTGAATAAATCTACTATGGGACTGATGGAGTGATATCATATCCTTGAGCTTGGCTAAAATTATACAAACTCAGTTTTTTTTTAAGAGAGAGCACACTGAGTTTGTATTCTAATGGACATGTACATGGATGCATGGTCTCTCTCTCCTCTCTATCTCTCTCATCCCCCTCCGATTTGTATGTTCATTATGTTGATGGTTGAGTTTGACTTATTATTTTTCGTTTGTGTAGTATGCTCTGTAATGAGTTGTTTTGTTTGGATTTTATCATCTAAATTAGATACGGTGACCCATGAGAACCAAGTCTTTTGGTTATATTTTCAAAATACCAAAAAATGCTCTTCTTATAACGAATATATTAAACTTAGCATACTAAATCCTTCTCTACCTATCTTTATTTATTTTTTTTTTTTTCAATCTCAGAATTGAATTAGGATAGTATGCTTATCCTGTTTTTACATTATTGGAGGTATTGTATCACTTCATTTCCAACCTTTGGCAAGACAAGGAAAGAGAAAATGATTGATAGAAGGGACAACAAATATGACTTTCATGCCAGCTATGAAAGAACTTAAGAACGACATGAATTGGAAGAACAAAAAGATAAAAGAAGACAAAAATTGTCAACATAGATATAATCAAAGAATAATATAGGATAGAATGAGTTCTATACGTTCTTCTTTTTTGTAATTATACTCACGAGTTTAATGATTTGCGGTTCAATTTATTTGGAGGTGGGGGGTGAAATTGACAACCTATTTTTAAAAATCACACTTTGCTCCATGTACATGTCCATTAAAATATTACTCATAAAAATAGGTGTGATTTGTAAAAACAGGTGTGATTTGTACATGTCCAGTATAGAACAAGTTATATATGTTCTTCTTTTTCCTAATTATAGTCATGAGTTCAATGATTTGCGGTTCAATTTATTTGGAGGTGGGGGGTGAAATTTACAACATATTTTTTAAAAAATCACACTCTGCTCCATGTACATGTCCATTAGAATATTACTCATAAAAATAGGTGTGATTTGTTAAAAAAGAAAAAAGTTGTCAATTTCAATCCGTATTATTATATTTAAAATTTTTACATTACGGATATTATGCTTTATTTAAGGCTATTGCCCTCAATTTTTGTTTTAATATATATGAGGGTCTTATACATGGTGCGTATATACATTGTACCTAGCTAATTAGTTTTTTTTTTTTTTTTTTTTTCGGTCAAATAATTAGTTGGTATGAATGTCACTCTTTCTCCGTACATATTTGGGTGGTATGAACATGTCTGACGTAATAAATAATGATTCATGCATCAGACGGTGATAGAGGCACGTACAATACGATTTTCCACAAATTAAATTAACAATATCTGTATGCTAGCTTACTTAAGTAATTAAATTTTTTCAATTAGGATTAAATTCAGTTTACCCCCTGAGGTTTGGGGGTAACTTAATGTTAGTTCCTGTGGTCTCAATTTAAGGTCCAATTACTCAAGCTCCGTCCAAATTGGACTTTCACGGCTGACATGGACCCAAACTTAAGGGTTAAATTACGCTTGTAACCCTGGCTTAAAAATCAACTTCACCTTCTTCTTCCTTAGTTCTCCCTCTCTCCAATTTTGTTTCTGCTCCAAAAAAGTCACAATTTGTGTGCTTCATTTGCTCAATTTTATCTCTAGTTTCAAAATTTCTGTCCGGGTCTGATCATTGATTGATGCCCAATTTAGTTTGAGGTCTCAACTTTGTGTTTCATTGCTTAAGTTTTCTGCTTGTAGTCTCAAAATTTCCATCTCCCCCTAAAACTACCAAAGCTTCCTCACTCCTCCCATTCTGGTCAAGCCCAGCAATCATGGAAGTCCACGAAATGGCATTCTTCCCAGACATCACCTCAAACAACTTCTTAATTAGAATCTTCCACTCTTCCATAGATAAAACATCCATGAATCATCTATTAAAAAAAAAAAAATCCATGAATCATTGAGTTCCACACAGCCACATCCCTTGCGGACATTTTCTGAAACAAGCACTCTGCCATCTCAACTAGGAATGGCAATGGAGCGGGTTGGGGATGGGAATCACAATACCATCCCCATCCCCGGGGTCATTCTTCACCCCTATCCCCGCTCCAATCCCCAATAAAAATATATTGAGGATTCCTCGTCCCGGTCCCCACTGGGGACTAAACCTCCAAACCCGCTCCAAATCCTTAATAAGAATTTAATAAATAAAATAATTTTTTTCTCATATTGTCTTTTTTAAAATCAAAATCCTAAACCCTAAAATTAAAACATAACTAAATTCATAAATTATAATTCAGTGAGACAGTGACTGCAAAAATAAAAACACCATTAAAGAGAAAGTAATAAAGTAAAGTAATAAATGTATATATTTGTGATTTATATTATAAAAAATAAATTAATATATATATAAATTAAATATATGTATATATTATTGGGGCAGGTTTGGGGATGAGGATCACAATATCATCCCCGCCCCATCCCCAATCTTAGAAAACGGGAATTGGGGATCCCCATTCCCATTCCCCATTTGTCCCCAAATTCTCCCCCCATTAGGGGCGGGTATCCAACGGAGCTCCGCCCCGTTGGGGATTTTTTCCATCCCTAATCTCAACTTCACCAAACTACAAGTACCCATTCATCATCGTCGTCCATGACACAACACTCTTTTCAGGCATTCCATCAAACAACTCCTTAGCCTTACCCAAATCCCCACAATCCAAACACTTTTTTGATCTTCACGTTCCAAGAGACCACATCTCTCTCAGCACTAGCTCATAAAAATCTCCATAGGACTCAAACAACCAGTAATGAAATTTGAGACTAAAATGAGTCTAGACGGACGAGATCTTACCCTCGCTTTCTCCGGGTATAAGAGAGAGTGAATATGTTGATTTTGGGTTTCTCGGCCTGCGTTAATAAAGGGGACTTCTCCTTCATGACTGCTCCACCATCAGTCTCTGATGCTGACGACGACTCGCGCGTGATTACGTTATGCCATCGTCAATTGTCTTATCACTCATCCCAATTTGGAGTCAGGTTAGTCCGAGTAGGGGGATGGAGGTGGGGGTGGGTCATCGGGTTTGGAGAGGAGAGGAGAAGAGTGGAGTGGAGAGGGATGACGAGTCGTAAAGGGCTTGTTGGGTTCCTTGGAGCTGCCCATCGAAGCTGAAAGAGAGAGTAGGGGAAGAGGATCAGAGGAAGATGAGAGGGTTCAGAAAAAGGGAGAGAGGAAATGACCATTTTAGCCCTTATAGAAGGCCCATTATCGGAGTTAACGTCTAATTTAGACGGAGCACAGTGAAATTGGACACGGCTGATTGCAATCAGAAAGCTCAGGGGTGATTCTGATTAAATTGAGACTACAGAGACTAACATAAAGTTACCCCCAAACCTCAAGGGGGGGGGGGTAAACTGAATTTAATCCTTAAAATTAGCTAGCACTAACGATATCAATTTCTATTCAAAAAAGAAAAGAAAAAAGGAAGATGTTCAAATACCCTAATTTTAGGAAAATGATTCTCACTTCGCTCACCAAACTTATGGATTTCCCCATTACTCATAATCTTATTGATAATTTGTTCCTAATCTCCAATTAAGCTCTTTTTTACTGTTTTTTGTTTATTTTTGGGACTATGTTCCTCTCTCTCTTGAGTTCTCACATCGAGATAAAGTTGGAGAGAGAGAGAGAGAGAGAGAGAGAGAGAGAGAGAGAGAGAGAGAGAGAGAGAGAGAGAGAGAGTGGGGCACCTGAGAGTTTGTTGGAACCTCACTGAATTTTTCACGAACCTCGATCGAGGTCTCCGGACTATGCCGAAATCTCACTGGAGGTCACCAAGAGGTTGTTGGAGGTCCACGGGGAGGTCATCAAATATCTCATAAAACTCTTACGAGGTTTATTGACCTCCAATAAAAGTTGTTATTTCCCTAAAAAAACAGCCAATAAATTTTTTATTTCCTCCTGGTGAAAGTTTATTGTTTCCCAATCATCAATGAAAAATGAAGATGTTCTTGATTTTAAAAGTTTTAAGAGGTTTATTCCCCAATAAATGTTTATTGCCTCCCAATCATAAGTGAAAAATGAAGATGTTCTTGATTTTGAAAGTTTTAGGAAGTTTATTGATCCCTAATAAAGGTTTTAATGAGGGTCAGTAATCACTAATTTGTATTTTCCTCTTCACTAAAATGATTCTTTGTTTTAAAATAAAATTTATTTAGGTTCTATAAAACTTTTATTACTCTCCAATAATTTTATTGTGGTCAATAAAACTTTTATTTTGTTAAATAAAATTAAGAAACAAAGGAAAACAAAACAAGAAGAAGGAGAAAAAACAACTACCAACCAAAAACTCAGTCAACCAAAAACAATATAAGTAGTCTAATGGATTAACTCAATCGAATATAGTTCAATAGAATCTCAATAACACTAGACATGAATAGTATACTCATAATATGACTCAACTGCTAGACTAACTTTAAATAGTTAGGGCAACTCAACAGTTTTTTTTATAATAATTTTTGTATTATAAGAAAGCAAAAGTCAAAGCTTTAGCCTCTTTCTTGTCAAACTCTAACAGATTCTCTATTTTACAACAATCTCTAAAATTTCCATAATTCTTCCTTAAAATTTTAGAGATTGCTGTAAATTTAAGGGATTTTGGTTTCTCTTTCCTCACTATCCCTAAAATAGGGATAATTATAGGGAATTTGTTGGAGCAAAAGATGCACATTTTTTCCTAAAATAGAGAAAAATTAAAATATGGGGAAGCTGTTGGAGTTACTCTTACTAATTTGGACTATTAAGGAGACCTGACTTAGTCTTGGTCTTCCAAGGAGGCTGCTTTTTTTTATCATGCAACTTGCGGTCATGCTCTCGTATAGCTTCTAGATTAACTTATCTTTGATATTTCCAAATGTAGTGCAAACCAACAATACGTTCCATACTGCAATTTCAGAACCAAATTATTGTTCGGCTTGGCCACTGGAGCTGCCGCCGCCTCCACTCCACTCCACGCTCTTCCTTGACATTGACCTCACCTTCTAAAGCACTAGGTGACAACGTTTAGTCGACAACTCCTCCTCTAGCGCCAGCATTGACAGTCCTCTCCCTCAATTTTGGCTCGACAAAATTATACTGGTCGCTGACCTCCGTCGTGATGGAGCACAACACCGTTTGACTGTAATTGAATTCCAACCTATTATGTCATTCTCATCAGCATCATCGTCAGCAGTAGTCGGACTCTTCAATATGGAGTAGTTCGCGACTGCCCTCTTCTTCTTCTTACATCTTCTTTGCGTGGTGGCGAGCTTGTGATTGTTGGCCGCGTCGAAAACGTTTAACCATTTGATTAGCACTTGGTTTTAATTTTATTGAACAGACTACATTTGTTTACACAATTTTGAATGACCAAATTATTATGTATTTGGTTGATTTTTTTATAGACATAATTCTTGCATAGAAATATAAAGGATCAACGGTTGAAATTATTAAATTAGGTCATATACCAGTGTAAACTAGTAAAAATTCTCAAATTCTTAAAATAAGGAGGTCCTCTCTAAAATGGGTCTCTAGACACACACACACACATAATACATTAAAAGGGAATTGCATTAGTCTTCCTTATACTAACTCCAAGAGCAGTTTCCTATCCTCTTCCTCTTTTCTTTCTTTCTTTTTTCAAAAAGAAGTTTATCTTCTGTTAGTCTCTATTTTGACTTCAAGAGAACATGATCTCATCATAGTCATATGTATCGCAGAATAGGATAGAGGTATGTAGAGGCAGAAAAGAAGTCAGCAGAGGCACTATGCTGCAGAGTAGCCATGGATTTCACTATTCAGATTACAACAACGACACTTTTTTGGTAGGCGTGCGCCTTTGGCACCTTATTAGACAGCAGTTTATGAGCTTTTCACGCCTTATTTTGAGCCTTTCACGCATCATCACCTTGGAATCAAATGTGACTCATTTTTAGGGGAGTTTTGCGCTTTTCACGTCTCATTTTAAAACATTGTTTCATATTAAAGAATTTCTTCAAGATTTTTGGAAGAGAAGTTTTAAATACACCCCCCTAATTACTTAATACACACTTCATACTTAATACACCACCCATTTAATTTCTCATTCTAATAATTTACTAAATACACAACCCAAAGTACCTAAAATACCCTTAATCTCAAAAATCATGAAATATCCTACTTTTTGACTATATTAAGGTTACTATTTAATATGATTAGTATATTCTAGTATATTGACATTTTATAAATGACCATATTGATTACTTGTGTTAGTTATTGAGAAATCCATAAAGATTTATTATTTTTCTCTTTAAATAGATGCATATAAATAGGCTTTGTGTTATTTGAGCTCTCATCCATCAAACACCATGTTAATCAAGTATAAAATTATGAGTTGAACATTCAACCAAAACTATACCAGTAGTTTCTCCATAGTGGCGGAACTTAATAGTTGTCATTAGAGGGGCCAAACAAATTTAAATATTATGGTCTCTAACCTCATCTAATTACAATTTATTTAAGGAAAAATTAAATTAGATAGTTTCTAACTTTATTCTTGTATTAAATTGGGAGGCCATGTATAGAAATTTGTTGTGTTTATCTAACTATTATACATAAATAGAATAATATAAGGAAAATATGACTATTTTTTTTCTTCTTCTAATGCATAGATGTCTCTTTTGGTAATTTAACCTACCTACAAAATCTAATTTGAAATATAAAATAATATGGATGTGTATTAAGTGATTAGGCGTGTGTATTTAAAATTTCTCTTTTTGGAATGCTAATAAGATTGTCTTATGAAAATTTTTATAGGAGAAATATCACAAATGGTCACTGAGTTATGACTTATTCGACACTTAACTCACTGTATTTTCAACAATATCACTTAACTCACTCAGTTTTACATCCGTCTTTCACTTAACTCACTGCCGTTAATTCTACCGTTAGAAGCCGTTAAAATTGAGGGTATATTTGTCAAAACACTTAAAAATCATTTTTAACTTAAAAAAACTACATTTATTAGATTTTTTTTCAATTTTTTTAAATTTCTGAAATTTCTAATAAAAAATAAAATTTTTAACTTAAATATAATTTGAAAAAAAAAATTGTCTTTTTTTTTTAAAAAAAAAGTTAGAAATGCATTTTTTTAGTATTTAGACAAATATACCCTCAATTTATATTTATTAGATTTTTTTCAATTTTTTAAATTTCTGAGATTTCTAATAAAAAATGATTTTTTTAACTTAAATATAATTTGAAAATTTTTTTGTCTTTTTTTAAAGTTAGAAATGCATTTTTTTAGTGTTTAGACAAATATACCCTCAATTTTAATAGCTTTTAACGGCATAATTAACGACAGTGAGTTAAGTGAAAGACGGATGTAAAACTGAGTGAGTTAAGTGATATTGTTGAAAATACAGTGAGTTAAGTGTCGAATAAGTCATAACTCAGTGACCATTGGTGATGTTTCCCCATTTAAAAATCGTCACATGTAAATGATTGGTTGGAACCCACCTAATGATAATTATTAGAAATTAAATTTTGATGGCTCAATATCTGCTATTGGAAAAGCTTTTTGTAAGGTTTGTGATTTGCGATAGCAATGTATCCGTTATTATTGCATATGCTCTTCCCATTGGTTATCTCCATGTTCTCAATGCTGAAGTAATAGGTTTAAAGGCAGGTTTGTTGTGAGCTAAACTACTTGGTATTCATCAGCTTCAATTTGAAGACGGTTCTCTTTTCCTTATCCAGATGGTCATGGGTTTTTTTTCAGCATTCATTGGAGAGTTTCTTTGATTGTTAACAATATTCAACATATTCAGGCTAGTTTTTCCAAACGATTCTTTCCAAGAGACCAATATGGTAACAGAAAAAAAAAAAGAAAAAAAAAAATCCTAACGGGATATTCTTTGCAATATTATTTTTCATAATTAAAAAAATTATATATGTATATATATACACACACGCATATATATATATATATCAATCGAGAAAGAGGAATAGAATCACAGAGAGAATAGTTGAAAATTAAATTAGAGCTAAAATCAAAGACACTCGCGCATCAATTTCATTGTGCAGCATAAGATCAATAATTACCTTTGAAATTCGGAATTGCTTGCAGAGTACCGATTCAGTGATTCGGTACTACTCGGAGGCTTGGATTTCAGATCCGGAAAAAGAGTGTACCATGGTTACGGTAGCGTTGAAGAAAGAAGACTGAGACGATGATCGAAGACTAGGCGAAGCAGAAACGCAGACTCAGGTTCTGTATATATATATATATATATATATATAGAGGGAGGGTCCTCTCTGACCTTCTTAAACTTGAAATATGAGGATGTTTTTATTTTTAGCATGTACTTTAAGAGCATCTTTAGCAATGCGAGTCATTTTGGAGTCAAATTTTAGCCAAAGTAGCTAAAAAATCATTTTAGCTAGCCACTTCAGAAATACATCTACATCAATGCTCTTTATTTTAGCTAATTTTGAATTTATATAATTTTTTAAATGAAGATTAAATAGTTTAAATGTATTTATAAATTACATAAAATAACTTAAAATGAATGTTTTAAATTATAGAGAGCCTTATCTCGCTCTCTATATTTAGGAGCGAGATAGCTAAAAGTTATAATGGAGAGCCATTTAGAGCATCTTTAGCAGACTCTCTATTTTTACTCCTTAGCTATTTTGGAGAGCATGTTTAGCTTTTTATATATTTTAGCTGCTGCACCAGACTCCTAAGTGGCTCTCTATTATAACTTTTAGCTATCTCGCTCCTAAATATAGAGAGCGAGATGAGGCTCTCTATAATTTAAAACATTCCTATTGAGTTATTTTATATAACATATAAATATATTTAAACTATTTAATTTTCATTTAAAAAATAATATAAATTCAAAACTAGCTAGAATAGAGAGTATTGATGCAGACGTATTTCTAAAATGGCTAGCCAAAATGACTTTTTAGCTACTTTAGCCAAAATGACTTTTTAGCTACTTTAGCTAAAATTTAACTCAAAAATAGCTAGCATTGCTAAAGATGCTCTTAGGAGTCTGATGCAGCTGCTAAAATAGATAAAAAGCTAAACATCATCTCCAAAATAGCTAAGGAACCAAAATAGAGAGTCTGCTAAAGATGCTCTAATAATCTAAACCATTCACTCTCTATTTTCATACACATATATGAATCCTACAAAAAATTAGCCAAATTGAAAAATGTTTAACAATTTGATCTGCACAATATTTGTTTTAATTTTATCTAACGGACTACATTTGTTTACGCAATTTTGAATCACCAAATGATACGAGTGTGGTTGATTTTTTATAGACATAATTCTTGCATAGGAATCTAATGGATCAAAGGTTGAAATCATTAAATTAGGTCATATACTAGTGTAAAATAATAAAAATCCTCAAATTCTTAAAGTAAGGAGGTCTTCTCTATAACGGGGTGTTTGTGTGTGTATATATTACATTAAAAGGGAATTGCATTAAAGGAAAATTGAAACCTTGATCTAATCTAATCCTAACTCAATTCTCTACGCTCTCCCATAGCAAAACATAAAGAAAAGTATATATTATTATTTGAAAAAGATCTTTTGTCTCATGGTAGCCTATTCCGGTTCCCTCACAAAATTTTTATTATTGGGTTAGCTATACACTTTTCATGTTTTTATCAGATGATACAATTATTGGATAAGAATCTACATCGCACTAGAACACCGTTATTGACGATCCTCTACATTGCTTTAGGGTTCCTCAAACAATGTGATATGTCCCACCTGGTAAATCTTTAACCCTTCCCGCTTTTACTAAGACTACAAAATGTTCTTGTAAATTATGGCCATATACTTAAGCAGTGATTTCAAATTCAGAGGTTAAACATATTTTGGCAACTTTATTGAGTAATGATTTCAAATTTAGAGGTTAAGCATACTTCGGCAACTTTACGAGCGTAAGGCAGTGTGATAGTGGAAAAGTTGACAAATAAGTCACCCTTATTACGAATCTATAGAACCATAAATGAGATTTTCACCTCTTATGGTTCCTCGTTCAATTCTTTTGGAGTCATTAGTTGGATCATTTTCCTTGTTCGAGAATATATAGGTGAAAAATTTATCGAATCAGAATGGGCAAAGCATTATCCTAAAAGAAGATTTGTCGAACTCCTGATATATATGGTTGAATGACAAACTTTTGAACTCCGTTGTGTAGGTAAAGAGGTTCATTGAACTTGAATTATTTTTGCACTTAAAATCATTTATACTCAAATTATATATATATAGACTATAAAAGTATTTTTTAGGTAGAAGTATTTAACTAGAGTGGTTGTATTATTATTATTATTATTATTATTATTATTATTATTATTATTATTATTATTATTATTATTATTATTATTATTATTATTATTATTATTATTATTATTATTATTATTATTATTATTATTATTATTATTATTATTATTATTATTATTATTATTATTATTATTATTATTATTATTATTATTATTATTATTATTATTATTATTATTATTATTATTATTATTATTATTATTATTATTATTATTATTATTATTATTATTATTATTATTATTATTATTATTATTATTATTATTATTATTATTATTATTATTATTATTATTATTATTATTATTATTATTATTATTATTATTATTATTATTATTATTATTATTATTATTATTATTATTATTATTATTATTATTATTATTATTATTATTATTATTATTATTATTATTATTATTATTATTATTATTATTATTATTATTATTATTATTATTATTATTATTATTATTATTATTATTATTATTATTATTATTATTATTATTATTATTATTATTATTATTATTATTATTATTATTAATTAATTAATTAATTATTATTTTAACATGAGAGTTGTTGCATTTAGGAGAGTTGTTGCCCCATTGCCTTATCCCGCAAATATCAATATCACGGACCCCTGTGGGTGGAGTGATTCAGTATTCATGTTATCAATATCACGGACCACTGTGGGTGGACTTGGCTAAATCAAAAGAATGGTAGGGGCCGACAGTTATCACATGGAAAGCGCACGTTTACTAATTTAGTTAATTAGGCAGTGTTTGATTGGTTCCCAAACGTACGGAACAAAAAAAAAAAAAAACTAGAAATTTGAGTGGATGGATCTCCATGACTCCATATCGATTTCAGCAATCCTTTCTTGCAGTGCAATGTCTAGAGTCTACAAATTTGTGCATTATCAGTAGGTACAATAGTAAAATGCAATTATTATATATGAAATGGAACATCAACTTCGTTTTTCTCTCTCTCTTTTTTTTCTTCCTTATCTTGCAATGAATGAATATCGTTTTTGTCTTTGTTCACTTGTCATTTGGATGATTCATGAATAATTGCTAGTCAGTTGTCACAGATCAGAAGTTTTTTGAATAATATTCAAAGCTATGGAGTTATTTATTTCTGGATAAAACTTCGCTGACCAGGTATGGTCAGCCAAAGCTGACCATATCCACTAACTGGGAGACATGTGTCCTCCTAAGCCAATTATGCTTTTTACACAATCTAGATTCCGTCGGTGGCGCTGTGCTTCATGACCGCGATGGAGGTGGAGGAAGCAAGCATAGTACTGCTGCGAAACAAGGAATAGTATCCCGGAGGAGGATTTGCCATTGCCGGAGACAAGTACGGAGAGATCTCGATCTGCGGTGTAGGCTTTGATTGAGAGAGTGAGGAAGGCGGTGGTGGTGACTGGAAACCGGCAATAGGGAGTGGAGAAGGGGTTGAGGATTAAGGAGGAGGAGGAATGAGGTTTGAGGATGGTCGGGGTGAGCAGCCGATAGGGAATAGTGAAGAGAAAGAAGGAGAACAGAAGAGGAAGAAGGAGAACAGAAAGAGAGGGGCCCCCAAAAAACCACGTGTTGGACCTTGAGTGAGACACGCAAGTGTTGGTTAGGAAGGGCTGCCCATGGCTGGGCAGCGAAGTATTGTCCTTTATTTCTACATAACCACACATGCATGATCAGATTTTTTGCTCAGTTATTCATCAAGTGTAAAACATGAAAAAGAAAAAACAAAACATGAGTAATTTCCATCTATATGTACTTAGTTATTGCACCTGTATGTATATATAAATGAATGAACCCGGCCATCAAAGAGTTGGAGCAAGCAAATCAAACAAAGCTAGCTAGCCTGTAGCTGCCTAGCTAGGTTAAGCAATCATGATGATGATGAAGCCTCAGCTGCAAAAACCACCCTCCTCCTCTGCTAGATCTAGTCCTCTCTTACCACTAAAACCCGGCAGCTCCGCCATTCTGAGCAGCCCTTCCTTCGTCAACATCCTTCCTGCACGCGGCCTCACAAAGCACCACTTGAGCAAAAAATATAATCGCATCCATGCCTCCGGTGAAGTAAAGGCAGAGACGGCAACCATCACAGGGTTGGATCAAAAGGATACTGCAGTCACAGTAAAGGCAGTGGTTACGGTGCAAGAAACAGCGGCAAACATCCTCTCCACCCTTAGCTTGACTGCACCTCTCGACACCCTCACCGATTTAGCTGGCAAAACCTTTCTTCTCGAGCTTGTCAGCGCTCAACTTGACCACAGTAAGCTAACTACCGAAGAAATTAATTTAGTTAATTATTCATAACTATTACGTTCTAACTTCTAACTCATCCGAGCCGACTCTCTACACCTATTACATGATTCCAACCAGCTTGAGTATTAACTTTAAGAATCCTTTCCTCTCAATTGCTTCTGGGTATGAACTTTTAGAGTCTTAAAAGTTAAAATATGAACTTAATTCTTTTTTGGTTGGCTCAGAAAATACATGTATATCCCCAGGAAATCAAGAACGGTGCTTGAAAGTCCTTGTGCTTCAAATTTAATTCACCACTTGAGGTGTTTTGGCTCGGGCCTTTAATATTAATGAGCTTAATTAATGAATAATAAGGCGTGAGCCAAAACAAGGGTTCAAAGTCTCTAGTGCATGTTTAAACTTACTTGAGGTCAAAAACATTATTTTAGAGCTTTAACTACAATTATACATGTTAAGATTAACCAAGCACCACATCAGAATAGAAGCATGACTGCTAAACAGTATTTTAATTCGCTCCGACATCACCGTTGGATGTTTTATATTTTTCATAAGCAGGACTTTTAAGGGGGTTGATCGAGATGTACTATTCATTTATATTTATTAGTTTGACTTTTAATTTTAGTTTATTTTAATGAAGAAGTCACTAACTGAAAAACAAAGGACAAGCTAGTCATTAATTACATCGTCAAGGAACGAACGAAATAATTGACAGGACCATAGAGGGGTTACGTACTATATGATTCGACTTATCTACTCTGCTTAGTAGGTCCTCCGGTTAGTAGTACAATCATATATCACATCTTATTCTGAAGCATTTTCAAATCATAGAAGTCTCAAATGTTTGGAAAATGCTATGAGGTGTTCGAAAATGACTGACATGAGCTGATATTGATCGATCCTGATCACGAATATCCTTTTTAGATCCATTCAAAAATAGAAAAAATATGCATGAAATTTTTTATTTCTGGTACATTAATATTCTCATATATCAAATAAATTAATTCGATACACAGGTATATGGTAGACTATTTTGAGATCAACTTAAGCTAGTTTACGTACTTATGTGTGAAGTTAATTAACCTCTGTATCAAATATAATCTACTTAATGTATTAATACATTAATTTAACTTAAAATTTTCACATGATAAATGCTAAGATTAGGTGATTAATACTCTGGCGTACTACTAAGCTTATAATTTCATGGTTATAATTTCTTGTAATATATGAAGAAATTATGTATATTATATATATATATATATATAAATATCTATACTATTATTAATAGAAGAGAGTTTGCTCTCCAAAATTGAAAAATTTGACAAATATAACCCTCTAATATTAAAAAACTTTAGAAACTGAAATAACCAACGGGGACAATAATGTTAATTTAAAAAAAAAATTCTTAAAATAAAATAAATAGTAGCTATTAGTGTAAAAAACTGTTTTGATTAAAAAACTACCCACTTCCTTACAAAAAACAAAAAAACAAAACACCCACATACATAGAGTGTGGGCACATGCTAGTATATATATAGACTAGCATTTTTCCACACATGCTCTGCATGTGTAAGTTATTAATTTTATTTTTTCAGAAAATTAAAAAGAAAAAAGTTGGTTATTGCAGAGAAAATAAAGTGGAAGAGAGAAAAGTGGGTTGTAGATACTTTTTTTCAAATTTTTTAAAGAAAAATACATTTTGTAAATGTCTTAATTATCCTTGTGATTTAATTAATTCTCAAAGTTTATTAATATTTTAGGGTTAATTATATCAAAATAGCATTTTTCCACACATGCTCTGCATGTGTAAGTTATTAATTTTTTTTTCCAGAAAATTAAAAAGAAAAAAGTTGGTTATTGCAGAGAAAATAAAGTGGAAGAGAGAAAAGTGGGTTGTAGATACTTTTTTTCAAATTTTTTAAAGAAAAATACATTTTGTAAATGTCTTAATTATCCTTGTGATTTAATTAATTCTCAAAGTTTATTAATATTTTAGGGTTAATTATATCAAAATAGCATTTTTCCACACATGCTCTGCATGTGTAAGTTATTAATTTTTTTTTCCAGAAAATTAAAAAGAAAAAAGTTGGTTATTGCAGAGAAAATAAAGTGGAAGAGAGAAAAGTGGGTTGTAGATACTTTTTTTCAAATTTTTTAAAGAAAAATACATTTTGTAAATGTCTTAATTATCCTTGTGATTTAATTAATTCTCAAAGTTTATTAATATTTTAGGGTTAATTCTGTCAAAATTTTAGATTTTGGCTAACAAACCCTCTTCTCTTAATAATAGTATAGATAAAGTACATATGTACTATACATCAATAGTAATTTTCCAAGCCTTGTCGGAAAAAAAAAAAAAAAAAAGGAGTAATTTTCGAAGGGCCTATTTTAACTGCTCTCTTGAGCAGTCCCATAGAAGCAAAGTTTGGGCCTATTTTAACTGCTCTCTTTGGCATAGATGGGAAGGGGCCAAGAAAAAACTGAAAATCTCTGAAGATTTATTATAGGGGGCACGGGCACGGGCACCAACAGAAAATAAAAAGATGATGGGTCAAGTCAACATCAATGATGAGAGTCAGTCTGTGGTCGTACGAGGTCTGCGACCAATAAAGAAAACTTTAAGGCTACCTGAAGGGGGTATTGCATGTCATGCGCATAAACCGGATCCTGATTGGCCCAAACTCGTCCGTGACCTTTTTTTTTTATATTCTTTTCTTTTTTCTTTACAAGAATTACATTCAAAAAAAGTATTCTGCACTACTTCCTTACTAAAGTGTAGGAATTGTACACTGTTAGCTAGGTGTTAGATCTTCTCAAGCTTATAACTTAATAATCATATCTACTTGAGGGCATGTACATTGGCAAAATAAGTTACGATCATCAATATCTATGCAATTTGTTTTTACAACAGAGACGGGGTTGGAGAAAGAAACAATAAAGGGGTATGCACACAAAGTCAACCAAAAAGAGACGATCGTCACGTACGAGAGTGTGCTGACGATCCCAGCGGGTTTCGGGGATATCGGAGCGGTTCAGGTTGAGAATGAGCACCATGAGGAGGCTTACATCAAGAGTATCGAGATCTCCGGCTTCCCAAATGACACCTCTGTTAGTGTTCCATGTAATTCATGGACTCATTCCAAGTATGACAATAACCAGAAGAGAATCTTTTTCACCAACAAGGTACGTATGACTAGTTTCGCTTACACCAACATTAATGTCTCGCACATTCTAATGATGATGTGCTAATGTCGTCGGCAATGAAACAGTCTTACTTACCATCAGAGACACCAAGTGGGATCAAGAGGCTAAGAGAAGAGGAGCTGCAACTTCTGCGAGGAAATGGCGAGGGTGAAAGGAAAGCATCTGAAAGGATTTATGATTATGATACATACAATGATCTAGGAGACCCAGATAGCAAAGACGAGTTGGCTAGGCCTGTCCTTGGTGGCAAAGACCACCCGTACCCTAGGCGCTGCAGAACTGGACGACCACGCACTAAAAAGGGTAACCACCACTAACCAATAGCAACACTATATATAAGACCTATATATGTGATTATTTCTTATCATATTATTGTGTGAATGCAGATCCATTATCAGAGGAAAGAAGCAGCAGCGTGTATGTGCCAAGAGATGAAGCGTTTTCAGAGTTGAAACAGCTCACATTCTCTACAAAGACCCTGAAATCTGTGCTGCACGCATTGCTTCCTCAACTTGAGATAACACTTGTTGATCCAGAGCTAGGATTTCCCTACTTCACAGCCATAGATTCATTGTTCAATGAAGGAGTCACATTGCCTAAGCCAAAAGCTAGTGGCTTTTTTCAGTCAATCATCCCAAGGCTAGTCAAGGCAATTAGCGATGGACAAGATGATCTCTTGCTTTTTGAGACCCCTGAAATACTTGATCGTACGCCTCTAGCTACCTCTTTATATATCTATGCACAACTAATAAACAAGAATTAATTCTCTTATGAAAACCTTATTGTTGGCCTCATGTCCCATTTGTATGCTGCCTTGATATTGATAGCTCTCAAATTATGCAGGTGATAAATTTTCTTGGTTCAAAGATGAAGAATTTTCTAGGCAAACTCTAGCTGGTCTTAATCCATATAGCATAGAGCTAGTTACGGTATGCTTTCTTCGTGAATTTTCAGTTACCAAAAGAACTCTTTCAATTCAATTAGAAAACCAAACATGTGCATTTTGCTTTTTCCTCTATCTCTTGAAAAACGAAACTAGACTATCTGTGGTTTGGTTGATCAACTTCCCTCTTTTGCTCTAATGGCACTAAATTTGTAATGACGTATCAGGAATGGCCATTGAAAAGTAAACTTGACCCCGAGATTTATGGCCCAGCTGAATCATTGATCACCACAGAATTGGTGGAGAAGGAAATCAGAGGCTTTATGACTGTCAATGAGGTATAGCATATATAAAAATTCCATTATCATTATCACAGTTTATCGTTTGTGTTGTCATTTTTGTGTGAAGAGGAAAAATTCGTTTAAATTGAAATGCAGGCCTTAAAAAGAAAGAAGCTCTTTATTTTGGATTATCATGATTTGCTCATGCCTTATGTGAACAAAGTGAGAGAGGTTGAAGGAACCACACTGTATGGTTCTCG
>BDJD01002818.1:61960-75105 GCA_002564525.1 Rosa multiflora | reverse complement strand
TTCCCTGCTTCCCATCAACAGCTGCTGCAATATAAGAACAGAAAACTCCCATATTTCAGCAAAATCAGAAATCTAATCCAATTCAATAAGCAAAACCCAAAAGATAACCAATAAAGTGAAAGAAGCTTAAAACTAAAGAGGAACTTCTCTTTGGTACATTTTAAAGTTTTGTGTGCATTTAAGAGGCTTTTAGATCATCACTGTATACTAAAGTTCCAAACCTCCTATGCATTACTATATAAATTTATTAAGGTGTACAAAACACTGTGTTTAACTCAAGAACTGCCAATTGGGTACCACAGATGGTGTATGCACGCTCAACTTATAAGAGCAACTCCAAGAGCTAGTTATCCTAACACCTATGCCATTTTGGAGAGGTTGTTGAGAAATATATCTCTAACAGAAGACAAATGGACTAGTCAAATGTGGTTACAAGGAGAGAGACAATGAGGCCTCTATTCTGAAACATACAATCTCAAAGTGCATGGGTTGCAACCTTCACTATCTGCTTGTTCTACAAAAGTTTGCCACATGCCAGGAATAGGGATGGTAAAATTACTAATAGCAAAATTTAACAAAAAGAGTAAATCTCCAGTGTGAGAACTTTTCCAAAGTCATGAACTTTAAATCAGCTTACATCTAACAGATATGATAATGTGGTTAATTGAGTGCATCTTCAGCTTAAACCAGGTTTGAATTGACTACATTTTAATATCCTGCTTTGAGTGTGACTATTCTATATCCCCATCTCTGTGATACAAACAGTAAAGTTCTGTGCAGATAAAAGAGAATTAAAAATGATCTAGAACACACATGTTGCTAGTGCACTCTATGCATCTAGCCCCATTTGTCTTCTCAGCAATAATCTGTTAAGTTCAGAAACAAATTAGGAGGTTGGATATAAATATGAGCTATATATGAAGAATTAGGTAGGAAACATGGAATAGGAAATTGAGAACAGTTTTACACCTCCTGCGCTGAAATGTCATGGTTGCTTGGACTCACAAAATCATTCACTCTAACTTCGAAACCACCCTACAAGAGGATTCAATTAACAAGAATCATGAATACATTTCTCAAACCTCATTAGATTGAAGTCAACCACAAATATCCTTGACGCCCCAGAACTTTTGCACCTTCAGCAGCCTAGAAAAACACACATAATAATACAAACAGAAAAGGAAACAAAAATAATTGTCCAAAAACAGCAACTGAATTGGTTTTGCTACTTCCAGACTATAAGAAATGATGTAGACAGATGCTTTGTACGTGGCTGAGTTAGTAAATAAACTGAAAGGTTAAAAGTATCGAAGTCAGCCCCGTGTCTGAAGGAGGCAAAACATAAGGAAAGAAAAATAACCACAATTAATATAAAAGTGAAAGCTTTATTTGACAACCATTTCATTTGCTAAAGCGTATATTTGCTCCTAGAAGTTTGTATCTGAACAAAGTAACAATACATATACTCCACTCTTTGTAAGGAACCATAGTCTGTATTCACCAACCACGGCCCACAGGCATGTAATATTGCAATAATAAAACTACACATGAAATTATATTAAAATCTAGCAGACCTTGAAACCAATTAATATATTGTCAGTTAAAGATAGAAAAAGTGAATGCATTGCTGCACTCCTAATTGTCCTAAACCTTAGCTAGCTTTCAGGCAGCCGCCTCTGCCTCCCTGATTTGTTTCTGTGGAGGTATTAGGTTTTTTTGGAGGAAGAGCAAGTGCAGCTTGAAGTGGTGTTTCTTCATGAGCAAGCTGTAACTGATGTGAAGAAAATCTTTTCCTTGAGCTAATGTGAAGCACTTTTGTCTAAATCTGATTTTGATCATTGCTCCTTTCCTGAAGCCTATTCCATACCTTTCAGGTTGGAGCAAGGTGGATGCAACATAATGGCTTTGGGGGTGTAAATGGTGAGTCAGAGCCTTTCTCTCCTGCTAGAACATGTCTTGCTATTTTCTAGTGTAAATTTGTAACGTCGATATTTATAGCCTTTAATTCAGGTGACCACAACAATCTTACAAAAAGAAAACATAACAGACAAAAGATGGAGAACTAAAGTTAAGCAGAGAACCTCAGCTAACTATATAGGTCAAGTATGATAAGCATATCAAACTATCAAAACCATAAATCCTTTTGGGATGAATAACAATTCCTACAGGAAACGCTTAGAACCAGTGCCTCGAAAATCCCATGAAAGACCCTTCATTAAAAAACAATTTGAGATATGGGAAATCCAAAGGATAAGCCTGTTTATTTCTAAGATTGAAGCACCACATTAAAGTTCGAAAAAAGAACAAAGATTTTAGACGGCTAGCATATTCATTATATATGCGCGCGTGCGCAGGCGTGTATATTAATAACTAGTCATCATTGTCTGATTATTTGCAACTTTATGTGACAAGAATGTTGTGAAAGTTTTCAGTTCACAAGGAATAGACATCCATATAATATACATATGTAGATATACTGATTTTCAGAATCTAGGACTTCAACATCAGCAATACCCAGGCACAGAGATGATCTCTATACACTTGAACAGACTTTATACTTTACGTAAGCATTCATGGCATACCAATCAGTGAGGAATGCCCATCGATCACCATGCCCACGAGGTTTGCTCTAAAACTAGGGAAGGAGAGTAGAAGCTTCCTGAAATGTTCATTACATAACACTTATGTGAGTAATTGTACCTGAATCTGGTACTTGTTGCATCAGTGTACTGCAAGGCTGGCATCCTTATAAGTGATCAAGTAGGCAACATTTTCCTGTAAGAAACAAAAGCCTTTTCACGTTCTGAAGAATCCATATTCATCCACAGACAAGTCACTTAACCAGGCAATGATGACCATTATGAACCTGCTTTTGAAGCATTGCTCAAGTAAGTTCCATTTCCAAAATATGAATTCAACAGTAAAAGCTCTACTGTACAAGAATGGAGGAAGTTTTTTGGTTGTCTCGCTAGGAAGAAAACCACCTGCAAAATGTAAACAGAAAAATAATAGGTTAAATATATCTGCCCCATTAAATGTTGAAGTTTTTCACAAAAGGTCACTAGCATCTATCCAACGAAGAAAATGATTGAAAACTAACTTAGATTAAAACCATGGAAAGTTAGTATGAGGTTGACGATACGGCAATATTTGGTTAAGAATATTGATTGGTGTTGAGGGAATATTTGATTAAAGAAATATGTTCATATGAGAAGATAAAACACCTCAAAATTACAAAAGAGTTATAGATGAGTGATGAATGAGTCATGTAATACATTAAATGACAGAATAAGATGCAAATGCATTACTTGAAATTTAAGGTACATGGTACCAACAAGCAAATGATTTAGCAGGCTAATCTGACCATCTTCAATGAAAACCAGAGGCCTTCGGGATCCTTGAGTTACAAGAGATTTGGTTCAGAAGGAAGATGCTACATGGAAAATAATCAAAACATGAAAGTATATAAGAAAATATTTTAAGTCCACAGAGAGGGAAAAGAATGAAATGAGCCAATTAGGAGGACGAATTAAGTAAGGACAAAAATTTATTGAAAACTTAGAAGAATATGATGTTACTTTCAGAGTCCTTCCATAATCGGCTTGGTCAGGAAGATTGCTTTCTTGTTCTACCCTCCTACAAGGCACAGCAGCCCATCCCTGTGATAAAAGTAGGTTCAGCAGTGTAGATAGAACACTAATGTCAAACAATATAGCCAGAGACAAATACTGATTTCACTTAACAAGATTAGGTTCATAACAATGCAACATAATCAAATATCGGTGTGTAATGAAATCTTAATTTCAAGTCTTGAATAACAGAAGTCTTTATCCTAACCTAAAACAAACCTTGTCAAACAAACCTAATTGTAGCTCCAGTATTAAAATTGAAAAATCGCATTCTGTAAACCAGAAAAATACATCAGGGACACAACCAAAAGCATAGATCATCACACTAACACTCTGTATATGCTTCTGGCTACTGCACCTATTGTCTTCTCAGCAATAACCTATTGAGTTCAACAACTGATTTAGGAGGTTCAATATAAAAGTGAGCTGTATATGAAGATTTAGGTAGGAAACTTGAAAGAGGAAAATAGAACATCTTTTGACCTCTTACATTGGACTGTCATGGTCCCTTGGACTCACAAATTCCTTCAGTACCTTCTTCTCCAAAACCAGGACAAAAAGGTTGCTTCCTCAAACCTCAGTATTTTCGAGTTAACCCCAAAAATCCTTGATGCCAAAGCAACACTTGCACCTTCGGCAGCCTAGAAAAATCCATTTAATAACAGACAGGAAAGGAAATAAAAACAAAGTCTAAGGATTACTGGTATCAACAAAGTTTTCTCAAGACATAAGACCCAAGCCAAAAACAATAATTGGTTATCCCTCCTCTGGTTTTGCTACATTCAGAATGGCACCCATCCCTACATTACACAAACTATTACATAAATCATATCTCTTTGAATGTAACAAATAACCTGTTGACATGACACAAATGAGAATGCAGACTATCCAAAGGCACCGACGGATTGATCTTGGTAAGGCAGCCTGAATGTAAGTTGGTACCTCCTCAAACCTAGGACAGGGTAAATAACTTCAAAGCAACACTGCTCTTTGTGGCCAAAGAGGCGTGGGAAATAGTTGTCTGTCCCTGAAGTCCTACAACACAGAGATACATGAAACTAGTAAATAAGCTGAAAGCTTAAAAGGGTGGAAGTTAACCTCATGTCTAAGGAGGAAAAACATAAGAAAACTGACCATAAGAGCAAAAGCATTATTCAAAGACTATTTCATTTTGTAAGTGAAGATGTGCTACAGAACTTTGTATAGATACAAAGTCACAAAAAAATGCATTATTCAGTCTTTGTAAAGGACCTTTTTTGTGAATTCACAAACTATAGGCATTCTATTCCAACACTACAAATGAACTGACATTAAAATCTAGCAGGCCTTGAATCCAGTTAATTGTCAGTTAAAATACAAAAGAGAGTCTAGTGTATGCGCAACACGCCATGCCCCTAACTTTCCTAAACTCTAGGTTTCACGCAGCCACCTTCCTGATTTTATTTTTTCTGGAGGTATTTTGGCTTCTTTGGAGGAAGAGTGAGTGCATAGGTGGTGTTTCTTCATGAGAAAGGTGTTACTGATCAAACAACAGTGTTTATATTAGGCTTGATATATAGGCGTATTTATAAGGCCAATAAATAAATTATTTTGCTCAAGCTAATTTGAAGCAGTACTTTCGCCAAACTGCTTTTGATCATAGCCCTCTCCTTCACTGATGCTTATCCGAGACCATTTAGGTTTGAGGCAATGTGGATGCAACAAGATAGCTTTGGGGGGTGTGATTCGAAGTATCTAATTTTCGAGTGTTCCCTACTGTTTAGCTCAAAGCTTTGTAACTTGTAAAAGGGGTGACCTCCCGAGTCTCTCTTACTAGAGGTTATTTTGACCAAGGCTGTTATACTGTTAGTCTTCTATTCGCATATAAATGCAAACTGTGCAGCTACCTATGGCTGTAGGACTTCTCAGAATTTGAACAACTTTAAACTGAATTTTATTTTCATTGGAAGCTATGAAGGATCAGTCAAGGTCCATTTGGTTAAAATAAGCAAGCAAACAGGATTACAGACACCATTTGATCACTTATCAATCAATCCCGGAGCATCAATAATTTGTTTTAAAGAGAGAAGACATACAGCCCTTGGCAAAATCTATCACTATTATGAGCGATTCTCCGAGCAGGTCGATTTAGCAAGCAAAGCACCACCTCTCATGTCTCTAGCTCTTCTCGAACCAACGCCACTCAAGCTCTCTCTCTCTCTCCCTCTGTGTATTGATAGGGACTAAGAAGGGTTTTGGTTTAATGTCTTTCTCCTTTCTCACTGTGCTTTAATAAAATTTTGCTCATCTTTTGAGCTCCTACTTGAATACAAAATTATAATAACAATAATAAATAGATAAAAATTGTTGATTAAACTTCAACTGTTTGTCCAAGTCAGAAAATTTTCTTCTCTTTGATATTTAGACCACACAAGTTATATTAGGTCATCAGAAGTTAGCCAGGCACCTATTGCAAAACTTCGCTGATAGATAGAAAAATGTCTTGCTCTTTGGATGCTGAATACCATTGTGAAACTTTTTGAAAGAAAATAATGGATTGTTCAATGTGAAAACAAAGGATTTCTAAGGAAGCAAATTATGTCATCTATCCACTTTAAGAGACCAAATTTATGCAATTATGCCATATATATGGAGAACCATATGCCTCCAAACACTATAATAGCTTATTATCGAAACGATAAGTGGTGCTGTACGCCACAATGAAACCAACTTTACTGGCTCAAAAGTGTAAGATTTCTAAATCAACAGGTGGATGTCAATCACTCAATCATCAATTGGCACCTCTGAAGATGTATCCTCGTCGGCAGGACCCGGTTCATTCTCAGCTATTGTGGGGGTTGGCTCAGACGATGAAGGTTGACTGACAGCAGGAGTGTCAGTAGTGGTGGCGGTTGTTGGAGTTATTGGCGAAACACCATTGGTGACAGTGACTGGTGTTACACTTTCTGTAGTAGATTTTGAAACAATTCCTTGTGCCTCTGCAGCCTCACGTGCTGCTTTCTCTTTAGCTTTCTTGGCTCTGTCCAGTACGTCTGCCTGTGTATAATCAGAAATGAATGAATAGGCTTCTTTAATATTCTGAGGTAAATGCACAAATGATGTATAGCAACTAATTTCCGCTATGATCAATATCACTGCCAAACAAAATCTATGACAACCAGTAAGAGAATTGATTAACTGACAATCCAACACCATATGGTATATATGCGTGATGATATGGTCATCTGTTGCAGTGTAGAACTGTAGATCAAAGTGACTCCAAAAGTGAGTGCAATCAAGTATAGAAGCAAAGGGATTTTAACTTGGTTTGCATTTAAACTTCAGCCCCTCAAAATTGGAACATGGAAAGGTAGTTTTTGTTTTGAAGAAGCACAGCAACAAATTCATAAAGCAGAATGGTGTAAAAAGAAAGAGCAAGAGTTACTGTATGGAAAGGAAAAAGAGTAGCAATTGTGAAGAGAGATTGAGAAATTAAGTAGTGCATCAAGAATAGGAACAAAGGATCTAAACTTGATTTCAGGTTTAGCATCAACCCCTCAAATTGGGATCATGATAGACGTTTCTGTTTCAAGACAAACAACAATTTAGTAATGAAAAGAAAGAGCAACACTAAATGTATGAATGTATGGAAAGGAACAAGACCAGTACTGATGTAAATTTAGGAAACAAGCTTGAAAGAAACTATCCAAAATTTATTGAAACCAACAGATGAGAGAGAGGAGTTCATGAATAATTTCAAACACAAGCAACTTTTATTTGCTCACCTGAAACTCCTCTACTTGCTTTTGTTGCTCAGCTTGCAGCCTACCCATTGTACTCAAAAACTCGCCGACACTGGACTCAATTCGCTCATTTAGCGCTTCCGCTAGAGCTCTCCCCAAGAAAAAGGCATCCAGAACACTCTTGCTATCACCCTCACCTGCAACACCACACATATACTTGCTCAATTCTCTTGCTATCTCCAATAAAAAATGACAAAGAATGAAGAAAATTCTCTTCCTTCTTCCAATCCATCCATGAAATAGACAGTATTTACAAGCCACAACCCAACTCACTTCACTATGAAATGAAACCTACAGTTATAGCGATCCAAGACTCTAAATTTTCATTTCTCACCTCAACAAAAATACCAAAGCAACAAAATTTCCAACTTTCAATTCCAAACCAACCAATCTCAGCCATAAATTTCCATGAACACCAAATCACAGAACAAGATTTGAACCAACTTGTTCTTGATTTCCCCAAGTTTAACAAACAACCCAGTTCACACAAGCCAATTTCAAGTCAAGAAAAAGTTTGAGAACAGAGTTAGCCATACCAGGTCCGGCAGTGCAGTGAACTCTGCTGCCTCTCCTCGACCCCTTTACTCCATAAAGTCCAAAGCTTTCAAGCTTCGGATCCAAGAAGCTTAGCCTGGCAACACTGACAGAGGTGGGAGCATAGCCGTAACAGCTGGTTTTGGGTTTAGATACGAGAGATGATGAAGAAGAAAAAGTTTGAGGAAAAGCTGAAGCTAAAGCCCCACTAATCATTTTGAGTTGAGTTCAGGGTGTGGTCTCCGTCTCTTTCTTTTCTCTCTGTTTTCTCGCGCTTTTGCTTTGTCAAAATCTGAGACCGAATAAAAGAATCCAGGGGGGTTCGGACAGGGCAAGAGTAGGAAAACGTGGGTCGGGTCGTGATAGATAGATCTGACATGCCCGACATTGGGGCCCACTGAAGAGAAGGAGAGAAAGGGTTCAAGATTTTTCCGCAAATAGGCAAAACGTATAAGGAACGACACCTCCTCCGCAGAGGTGGATATCATTCCATTGTTTAGGGATGTGTAAAAATCAAAGTCCTTATCACAATGAGTTTGATGATCTTACCCAGAGTAAAGTGTAATCTAATTATTTAGAAAAAAAATAATACGATAGTAGCTTTGAATGACTGTAACAATATGAGGATCATTTTGATACAGAATAATGATTTTTTTCGTGAGTTGGATTCATGATTGATCATTCTCCATCAAAATGAAGAAAAAAGAGTCACTTCCGATTTTCATGTAAGCTGTATGTAAACTAGATTGTCGTTTATGCTAGGTCGTAAAAGGTTGAGGGCGAATTTGAGGTTTTAATAGAAATTGGTTATGTATGAGAAGGTCCAACTCTCTGAGGTTATATTTATTAGGGTTCTTCATAAAGTCTCAACTCGAATGTGGAAGAAGCGATCCTTCGCTCTCTTACATATTTCGAAGTGGTTGTATTTTTTTTTGTCTATCGTCGTTGACTGATGCTCCAAGTGTGAGTTGTTGGAACATACTTCTGGTAGTTGCCCATGAACTGCTAGATTAGTTCATCTATAGCCATTCCTTGTAGTTCTTGATTTTGACGGCTAGAGTTTTAGGTATGTCAAACGCTACATCCGATCTTAGTGTTTCGGTTGCACTTTTAAAAACTACCTCATAACTATTTTCTAGCAAGGCCTTGTATTTGATTTAGTGAAAGTCTGGTATTCAAGTGGTTGTACGTGGTAGAGAAATGAGCATTCACAAGTAGATTTTAGGCTTGTATTCCACGTTTTAAGATGTATTCCGCCTTTGGCTACTTTCGTGTCTAGTTCTCTTTGGGAGGATTTAGTGCACCGATATAAATAGATGATTAGATTATATTAAATACACTCTTAGGTTATTAATAAAAATATCAATTATAAATATTGAGATCATCTTATAAGTGTTGGGTCATTTGCACCGTCGGTGCATATAAGATCATCTTATAAGTGTTGGGTCATTTGCACCGTCAGTGCATATAATAATTTCAATTAGTTCTCCTAAGAATTAGGTCGAAACATTATTTTTGGATCTCCAACCTCTATTGCAAATGGTAGGTCACCGCCAATGTTCTAAAAATCGGCCTACGCGGCCGTCTAGGCGGCGCCTAGGCGCTGGGCGCTTCCTTACAGTTCGGATTTTAGGCTAATCGATTGAGCTGGGCACCGGGCTGAAAATCGGTCGCCTAGTCGGGCTAGGCGGAGCCTAGGAGGCCTAGGCGGATATTTTTGGATCTCCAACCTCTATTGCAAATGGTAGGTCACCGCCAATGTTCTAAAAATCGGCCTACGCGGCCGTCTAGGCGACGCCTAGGCGCTGGGCGCTTCCTTACAGTTCGGATTTTAGGCTAATCGATTGAGCTGGGCACCGGGCTGAAAATCGGCCGCCTAGTCGGGCTAGGCGGGTCGTCTTGGTCTTCTGGTGTAGTGGGGCGAAGGAAGAGAAACGACACAGAGATTGGTTTGGCTATTGGAACCCAGCAAAGGTTATTTCAAGTTGACACGTTTGCTAAACCCAACAAATGTGTACTTGCAGTTTGACATACGTGTGGTTTGTTCATTAAATCAAATCATATAACAAACCCACTAATATTGAGACTTTATCTTAGGCTAATATTAAGTATGTTTATTAAATTCTTAATTTTTTTCTCTATTTTGATCAATTAAACTATTTTCAATTAATTTTGAGATTTTAAATATTTTTATTTATATAATTATATGTCATAAAATAATTAAAAAACTAAAATAATTAAAACCGCCTAGTCCCCGCCTAGGCCCCTAGGAGCTAGTCTCCAGGATACCGCCCGACTAGCGCCTAGCGTTTTTTAGAACCATGGTCACCGCTAGTATGCATCCGCCAAGGAGCCGGGTTTCTCCAATGTGAAGTTGTTGTGTACTAGGTTGACCGAAAACATTGAATTTGGTGAGAGTACATGTTTCACCGTAAGCCTTAGCTCGATTTATGATGCTTCGAGACAATGAATCCAAAGTAATGATGGAACTGAGGGGGCGTTTACTAAACTTGAATGAGCTTGAGAATAAATCGGAGAGAAAAAAAATGGAAGAGATAAGGAGAATAAAAATCACTACCAACCCCTTCCCATGGAATGAAAAAAGAGAAATCATTCTAAATTTTGGTGTGGATCCCATACAAATTTGATTCATCCTCATTATTAGTAAACACAAGATTATAGGAGAATAAGAATGACTCCTCCTAGTTTCATTCCCATTACTTATTAGTAATTAGCGCCCCTGAAATCATTGCCCTATTATCCCTAAGATGATAATTTATTGATGTGGTTTAAGAAGAGAAGATGTGAAGGTTGGTTATGAAAAACCCTTGCCCCAAGTCCTAAAGTTTCCAATTTAGCATTTGCTAAAGGCTTTCTTGATCATGCATTGATGTCTCGTACCATCATCACATGCTTTGGAGAGAGCTTTTTTTTTTAATCACTTTAATGATGTTGTTGCTCTTGATTGAGGTGTCATTTAAATTTTTCGTTTTGCTTTTCAAATAAGTGAACTTACAAAATTGTAATCAAATGATACTGGGCGTGCATTTGGTAGTTGTTGTTATATTATTTCTTTTCTAAAATAACCTTATACATTTCTTATCTTAAAATAAAAATAAAAATAAACCATGGTGCTTTGAGTTTATTTTACTTATCATCGTCATCATCTATGTATTTCGTGGGTCAGGTCGAGACCTATACAGTAATTAGATAGGTTTGACATGCCCGACATTGGGGCCCACTGAAGAGGTGTATCAATTGTTTTCCATAAAAGGAACAACACCTCCCCGCAAAGGTGGATATCATTCCGTTGTTTAGGGATGTGTAAAAATCAAAGTCGTTATCACAATGAGTTTGATGATCTTACCCAGAGTAAATTGTAATCTAATTATTTAGAAAATAAAAAAAATATAATACGATAGTAACTCTGAATGATTGTAACAATATGAGGATAATTTTGATACAGAATAATGATTTTTTTCGTGAGTTGGATTCACGATTGATCATTCTCCATTAAAATGAAGAAAAAAGAGTCACTTCCGATTTTCATGTAAGCTGTATGTAAACTAGATTGTCGTTTATGCTAGGTCGTAAAAGGTTGAGGGCGAATTTGAGGTTTTAATAGAAATTGGTTATGTATGAGAAGGTCCAACTCTCTGAGGTTATATGTATTAGGGTTCTTCATAAAGTCTCAACTCGAATGTGGAAGAAGCGATCCTTCGCTCTCTTGCATTTTCGAAGTGGATGTATTTTTTTTTGTCTATCGTCGTCGACTGATGCTCCAAGTGTGAGTTGTTGGAACATACTTCTGGTAGTTGCCCATGAACTGCTAGATTAGTTCATCTATAGCCATTCCTTGTAGTTCTTGATTTTGACGGCTAGAGTTTTAGGTATGTCAAACGCTACATCCGATCTTAGTGTTTCGGTTGCACTTTTAAAAACTACCTCATAACTATTTTCTAGCAAGGCCTTGTATTTGATTTAGTGAAAGTCTGGTATTCAAGTGGTTGTACGTGGTAGAGAAATGAGCATTCACAAGTAGATTTTAGGCTTGTATTCCACGTTTTAAGATGTATTCCGCCTTTGGCTACTTTCGTGTCTAGTTCTCTTTGGGAGGATTTAGTACACCGATATTAATAGATGGTTAGATTATATTAAATACACTCTTAGGTTATTTGTAACGTCCCGTATCTTAATTTACCCATTTACTAGTCATTTGGACGGTAAACGATAACTATTTTCAGTTTTACTATCGTTTCAATACTTTTAGTGGCCTTAAAAGTTGACTTTTTGTTTGGCTCAAAATTTGAGAAAATTTCATTCATAAAAGTTGTAGAGGACGTTAAATCAAGAGCGTGCATATGTGGTACATAAAAATCGGAGTTCGTATGTGAAAGTTATAAGTGAAATTCATGGTAACTCTATATATATAGAAGCTTACCAAGGTAAGTTCCCATTTCAGAACTTACCCGGACCCTCTCGCTCTCCTCTCCCTCTTCCCCCACGTCGCCCTCCCTTTTTCTTTTTCAGATTTCTTCACCATCCGGTGTCCGATTGAAGTGATTCCAGTTGTCCTTGGACCGTCTCTTCCTCCTCTATATGATGGTATTAGTGGGTATTGGTGATTTGGCCGGAAACCCCGAATTTATGCAATCATTGTTACTGTAGCAATTTGCTTCTTCGGCGAAATTCTCCAGTTTTTGGCTATCTCCAGCGGTGAAATTGGTTCTATTAGGAGCACCTCGAGTCACTGATCATCTTCCCTCAAGACTTCTAGCTGAAATTTCCACGTTTGGAAGGTGAATTTGAAGGATTTCCAAATTGGTGGGTTTGGAGATTTCCGGGTTTGTGTTTATCGGCAAAATTGGAGCACTTCAAGGTATTTTCTCACTTCGTCACAGTTATGAAAAATGCTTAGATTGTTGAGATGATTATGTGGTTGAAATTTGGTGGCCGGAGGAGGAGCTGGCCGCCGTATGAACAGTGTCACGCTCGAACAGTGGTGGCGTTTAAACAGTAATTTAAATTCTATTTTTTTAGCTAGTTAAATCCTATAATTTTTGTAGAGGTTGAATATGTGAATTTGGTTGGAATTGGAGAAGTTTTTAATCGATTATGAATTTCTGAAAATTTAGGATTTCGATTATCGATTTACGAGAATCCGACCGTCGGATATCTCTTGGTTCTGCCTTGGAACCTT